>APFE031302949.1:92434-114570 GCA_000404065.3 Pinus taeda
TGCATGTACTAAATGTAACATTTAATTTAATCGAATGTTGCAATTTTTTCTTTGAAGCAAAAAAAAATTGAATTGAATTAAATTGTTATTTTATTGTTTTCATAATTTTAATTACTAATCTAATTGTGCCAACATTATGTTTCATTATTATTATTATTATTATTGATTTTAAACTTTGTGTTTTACTTTAACATCTCATCTAATTGTTTACTACAACAGTTCCCTTGTGCAATGACTGTCAAACACCTCTCAATAATTTAGACACTAAGTGTCGTCAAACCTAAGGCTTTTCAAATACATAATGTAATGTGTTGAGTAAAATGGTAAAAATGTAACATTTAATATCTAATATATGGAAAAATAATATAAAATTAAATAATTGAATAAACAAGACCTCTACATCATAGACAAGTACCTTAAGGAACCTAAAAAATGGGTTAGTAACAATAATATCCAAAGAGTTCTCATCCCTCGTTTCATATCCATGAAGTAAACCTTCCTCCAAAGCAAGTGCCTGTTTTGAAAGATGGTCAACTTTATAGTTAATTTTTTCATAGAAGTGAATGAAGGAAATCAACTCAAGGTATGTTCTTAATCAATTTATCTTGTCTATGATAAGTTCCAACACCAAAGACTTGATTTATCCTTTTCTACGTTCCCATTCTATACAAACTTTTGAATCCCCTAGATCATGTACGCTTCTAACTTGTTCATAAACAACAAATTTTAGTAAAGCCCACATCCACCTCTTAACATTAAAGAGAAATAATGTGCCTTATTTAAATAAAGGATTCCCCTTCTACAAAGACTTGGAAAACCCTAACAAGTTCCATAAAATAATTTAAAAAAAAAATCAACAAGATCAATACAAAGTTCTTATAAAAATATAAGAATTTATTGTTTTTTAATGTTCTTTCCTTCACCAATAGTAAGTTTGATTGAATGGACCAACCCTTCTGAATGAGCCATTTTATCATTGAAGATCATTGAAAATCATTTTGTTTATGGCATAACACAAACTAATAAAGGGATTTGTAATGTGTAACAAATTAATCTACTAACCAAGTTCTCAAACATTCCTTTGCCCAACTAACCCTTTTTCCAAACAACCCATTAGTGAAAATTTGCCCCACTTAAACTATGAGTTAAATATGTGAAACAACTCTCCTCACAACATTCCTCACAACATGAAAGGACAATGAACAAAACGAGATGTTCTACATTTTTCACAATAATTATTATATAAATAATTCCAAGTAAGACGAGACCAATTCCTTTTCCCCGATTGTCCCACTTAGCGCCTTTCTTCCAACACAAGTTAAATGAAAAAATTGATTTTAGCCAGACACGTGAAACTACTTTCCACCACCACTTCCTTTCTTCACCCTTTATCCACAAGCTTTGGCTCTAAACACTATAGTGGTCGTGTTAATTAATCAAGATAGTTAATCATTTTACTATAAATATATAACATTGTGTTATAATAAATATACGTAATAAAAACATTCAAGATCAAATTTATTCCTTAATTGCATTCTATTCTTGAATCTTAAATCCAAAAATCACTCAAGTTGGAGGAACTTTTCAAAATGATTCCTTTTTCATATTTAAAAAAAATCTCAAAGATTGTAAAAGTCTAATATAATATATTATAATTATAATTTAGATTTAAAAAATTATAAAATTTACAATTTTTCAAATACTCATAAAGTATAACCCAAAGGAAAATAATATACAATAAAGATCTTAAATTTATAAAAATTATAAAATTTACAATTTCAAATAATCATAAAAGTATAACCCAAAGGAAAAATATACAATAAAAGATCATAAGAAACGCATATGGTGAAAATATTATAGAAAAAGTAACAGTTAAAATTGACTTAATATTCAAAGGTAAAGAACGCTTAAGGTTATTCAAAAACCCTTACACAGGTGTCTTTTATTCTTACTCTCTTAGATTAATCTAAAGTTGGCTGTGTCTTGGATAAGTTCAATGAGAGCAGAGAGCATAGTGGGCTGTGTCCTGGATAAGTTCAATGAGAGTAGATAGCAGCATAGTGGGCTGTGTCCTGGATAAGTTCAATGAGAGTAGATAGCATAGTGGAATTAAAGGAATTTTGTTTCTTTTTTAATCACATGGTGAATCGGTATTGTTAGGCTTAATTTATGGGAGATTACCACTATATACCTGCAAGTCGCGTATACTAAATTTTTATAATTTTAGCAAGAGCAGACTCACGGGAAAGGTGAATCGGTAATTGCTAGGCCTAATTTATGGGAGACTGCCACTATACACTTGAATCGGTAATTGCTAGGCCTAAATTATGGGAGACTGCCACTATACACCTGGCTAATTTATGGGAGACTACCACTATATACCTGCAAGTCGCGTATACTAAGTTTTTATTATATTAGCAAGAGCTAGGCCTAATTTATGGGAGACTGCCACTATACACCTGCCTAATTTATGGGAGACTACCACTATTTACCTGCAAGTCCTGTATACTAAGTTTTTATGATTTTAGCAAGAGCAGACTCACGGGAAAGGTGAATCGGTAATTGCTAGGCCTAATTTATGGGAGACTGCCACTATACACCGGCAAGTCGGGTATACTAAGTTCCTATGATTTTAGCAAGGGAAAGGTGAATCGGTAACTAATTTATGGGAGACTGTCACTACACACCTGCAAGTCGGGTATACTAAGTTCCTATGATTTTAGCAAGAAATCATAGCTGCCACCACAACAGGTCATTGTACTCATTGAGATTTGAACTTCGGTCTCCCTAGACTTCGCCCATATAACTTCCCGTCAAACCACACTTTAAGAAATTTTTTTATTATCAAAATTCAACTTCCTTTGTCAGGTTGGAATAAAAAAGGACGCGAATAGGAGCCCGGCCCGAAATCATATATAAAGACGAGAGAAATCTCGAAAATGAAATTTATCATAGCCAAGTTAGAACATTGTTTATACACGCTGCAAGCTATTTTAATGTGGTTAGGAATACCTGTATGAGTCTTTCGTGTTTTGAATTTATTTGTAATTAGTTTTACACTCATATTTCTGATTTGTAAATATGATTTCTGTAGTGTAAAAGGATAAAAATAATATGAATATAAATCTTATCACTAATTTAAGCTTTTGAAATTTTAATGTTTGAAATCGATTTATAAATAAAATTGTGATGTTTGGAATTTATTTACAAGTAATTTTATTCATATTTTATTATACTATATAGAAAATAATCATTTATGAACAATTTCAATTTATTTTACAAATAATTCAATTATTCATTCTAATGACTCTAAGCCATTTATATATGTAAAATTCAAAATTGAATACTTCTATATAATTTAGTTTACTTAATTCTTTTGCCTAAACTTGTTGATGATGATGATAATGGTTAATGTCCACTGAGACCAAATTTTGGTTTATGGGACCTAAAGAAACGAATTATTTAGTTTGATTTAAGAGTTTATTCCTATGCTCAAAAAGCTTGAAGAGAAGCCTCCAGAGCTCTGTAATTTTGACAACGTAAAAAGCTAAGAAAGTCAATATTGCAACAAAGATTTTGAAACTGGAATTATGAAGGGATAGATAAACTATCAAATTCAATTCAATTAACCTAAACTTTATTCAACAAATCTTCAGCCTACTCTGACTTAATTTAGCAGATTTGATAGAGCTTCCTATGTTCATCCAAGTTGCCTACTTTGAGAATAACCTTACAGAGAAGTGTACATGACATCATTGAAGTTTTCTACTTTCAAGTAACATGAACCAGACAACTGTACATAATGACATTTGGTTTAGCTTCTCGTCATCCTGGAGCTTACCATTAGCGGTTGTGTTTGGCTCATGGAACTTCTGTAACATAACATCTAACCAGGCTAAAGACCTAAGACCTCATTGATTCTCGCTTACCATTAGCGATTGTGTTTTGTGTTGAAATTGTAATTTCAACTACAGTTCTTACCTTGCGATGCGATGAGATCGCAGATCGCAAATCGCGTATATGTTTGAAGCCTCCGTTTTGTTCACTTGATTTCACCGATTGCGATGGTGCGATGCGATGCGATCGCAAATCGCAAATCGCACCAATATAATGGTGTTCCATTTTTCCTCCCGAAAATTGTGATTGTGCGATGCGATCCAATTGAAGGATCGCAAATCGCACCAATATAATGGTGTTCCATTTTTCCTCCCGAAAATTGTGATTGTGCGATGCGATCCAATTGAAGTCAACGCTTGAAGTACAGGCCTGCAGAAAATAAATTTGACGTAAAGTAAAAGTTTCTTTACCGCCAGTTTTGTCAGTAAAACAGTAAATGCAATTTACTGTGGGTTGGTAAGTTTTGGTGAAGTTTTTAATTTTACCATTTTTCTATGAGCGGGAGTATGGGCACAAGTAAAGGTTGGTAAAAGCATTTAATTTTATTGTTTTTTATTTTACTGCAGCATAGCAAATGAAAATGGATGAAAGTTTCTTTTTGTTGTCATATATATATGTAATGTTTCTTGTTAAAAAATTGTGAAAGGGGAAGAACGCAGCAGCTCGTATGAAAATATACACAGCAGTGTAAATGAAATGTAATTGAAAGGAGAGGCACAACAGTGCATCTGCAACACGCACAAGCGCGTGAATGTAAAAGAGGAGAGCATGCAGCAGCAGCGAATGTAATCTCTGTGGTTGAAGTCTGTTTTTACAGTAGTGAATGTACAAGACATTTTTACACACAGCAGTGTAAAATCTCAGGAGGAGACAGAGTATTTGTTTTTTGTTGAAATGTTATTGATGAATCCCTCTGAGTGAAAGAGGATGAATTTTGTATCAGTGTTTTATTAATGAATGCAAAGTTTTTTTTTGTGTGAGAAAAACTATGTCTGCCTAGAAATTTTAAAGCTTCCCTGTGTCAAGATCCTGTGGAGAGAAAAACAGAGAATTGTCTCTGTGTGAAGTTTATGTTTTGTTTTTGGGATTTTAACAGAAAAATCCCCAACAGTGGTATCAGAGCAGACTAGGCTCTTTGAAGGTGTCAAAGACGCTGAAGGAAGGAGTTTCTTGCTGCAGCAGTTTCTCCAGCAAAGTGAAATCTCTGGCAAAAGGATCCAGGTATTTTTCAAATTAGTTTCTTGTGTTACTGCTGAAAGAATAGTCAGTATTTTAAATACACAGTCAAGGATTTAGAAGCATAGCTGAGAATGCAAGGAATGGCTAGCACAAGCACTAGTATGGGTTTGTTTAATCCTCAGTTCCCACAGTTCAATGGGAAAAACTATGACTATTGGGCAATAACCATGAAAGCCCTATTTGCCTGTCAAGATTTATGGGAAATAGTTCAAGATGGTTTTGAAGAACCAGCATATGAGAATGAGTTTAACAGATTAACTCGGGGAGAGAAGGACCTATTGAAGAGCAATAGGAAGAAGGATTCAAAAGCCCATGTATTTTTGTATCAAGGAGTGGATAAGAGTGTGTTTCCAAGGATAGTAGCAACTAAGACATCCAAAGAAGCATGGCAAACTCTGAGGACAACTTATCAAGGCATGGAGAAAGTGAAGACAACAAAACTACAGTTGCTGAGGAGAGATTTTGAGAATCTGAACATGAAAGAGTCAGAAAATATTGACTCATTCTTCACACATGTGATTGGTTTGGTCACACAAATGAGGACTCATGGAGAAGTTCTTGAAGAAAGGAGGATTGTGGAGAAACTATTGAGGGTCCTACCCTCAAAGTTTGATGTGATTGTCACCACCATAGAAGAGACAAAGGATCTCTCAAGCTTTTCAGTTGATGAACTTCATGCATCACTGATAACTCATGAGAAGAGGTTGAGTAGAAATGAAAACTCATCTCTAGAGCAAGCCGTCAAGACCCTGATGTCCTTTGGAAGAGGAAGAGGTTAAGGTAGAGGAAACAAAAGAGGTAGAGGCAGAAGCCAGAACAGAGGTGGAAGGAACAGCCCAACAAATGCTCAAGGAAGAGGCAGCAATTCAGATCAGAACCAAGGCCAAGGCAGCAGCCAACAAAGAGGACAACATCATGCTCAAGGACAAAGGTATGAAAAATCCAATGCCCAATGTTATTACTGTAAAAAATATGGGCATTATGCCAGTGAATGTAAGAAGAAACAACATGATATGAATAATAGTTCTAGTGCAAATATCACTAGAGAAAATATCATCCATAATAATGTTTTATTAGCTTGTAACATGGCTGAAACAAACAGTGAAGATATATGGTTTCTAGATTCCGATTGTAGCAACCATATGACAGGAAACATAGCTTTGTTTTCTGCTTTAGATCAAAGTGTGAAGTCACAAGTCACACTTAGGACAGATAGTAAAATTTTTGTTATGGGTAAAGGAGAAGTTAAAATATTTACAAAGAAAGGAGAAAGGAAAACTATAGCAGATGTCTACTATGTTCCCGGAATGAGGTGTAACCTCTTAAGTATTGGACAACTTGTCCATAAGGGGTACAATGTTCTCTTTAAGAATGATGTATGCACCATCATGGATATACCACCCAACAAAAGATGCATTGTTGAAGTGAAGATGACAAGGAACAGGATGTTCCCTCTCAAAATAAGAGCAGATTTGAAAAACAAAGAAGTAATTGCAGCAGTTACCCAAGAGGCTCTCCAAAGCATACCAAAAGATGAAAATTGTTTGTGGCACTTGAGATTTGGACATCTCAATTTTCGAGGTCTTAACTTGCTGAGAAGAAAAGGGATGGTAAGAGGATTACCATTGATAGAGAAACCAGACAGCCTTTGTGAAGGTTGTATCTTGGGAAAACAACACAGAGAAAGTTTTCCATTAGGGAAAAGCATAAGGGCAAAAACACCCTTAGAGATTGTCCAGTCAGATCTATGTGGACCGATGCAATCTCCATCACTAGCAGCCAACCAATATTTTCTAACATTCATTGATGATTTCACAAGAAAAACTTGGGTTTATTTCCTGAAGAATAAAAGTGAAGTGTTTGAAAAATTCCGAAATTTCAAAGCACTTGTGGAAAATCAAAGTGGCCTGCATATCAAAGTTTTGAGAATTGACAGAGGAGGTGAGTATATCTCCAAAGAATTCCTACGGTTTTGTAGAGAAAACGGAATTCATAAGCAATTCACAGCTAGGTACACTCCGCAGCAAAATGGAGTTGCTGAAAGGAAGAACAGGACCATCATGGATATGGTAAGGAGCCTGTTGAAGGCAAAGCATTTGTCAAATTATTATTGGGCTGAAGCTGTAAATTGTGCAGCGTATATTATGAATAGGTGTCCTACAAAAGCAGTGATGAACAAAGTGCCAGATGAAGCATGGAGTGGGAGAAAGCAAGGAGTCACCCACGTGAAAGTTTTTGGATGTGTGGCCTATGCACACATTCCAGATCAACTAAGGAGGAAGTTGGACAACAAAGGGGAGAAATGTATTTTCATTGGCTATAGTGAGGAATCCAAAGCATACAAATTGTATATCCCATCTACCAAGAAGTTTTTTGTGAGCAGATATGTTCAATTCATTGAGGAGGAAGCTTGGGATGGAAGCATAGAGAAAATAGTGAATGTTAAAAACTGTTTGTCTCATGATGAAGATGATTATGAGATCGCTGAAACACATCCCCAAACAGCAGTGCCAACACAAGGGCAGCAAGCGACACCCTTGAGGAGAAATGAAAGTGCTTCTCCAAGCACACCACAGAGTGGAAGTTCAAGTGCATCTTCAAGCACTTGCACACCAAATGAAAGAGGTAAGAAGTTTAGAAATTTAAGTGACATTTATGATGAAGAAATGAATTCCTTGTTTGCCTTGTATTGTCATGTTGATGACCCTATTCATTTCGAAGATGTAATTAAAGATAAGAAATGGATAGAAGCTATGAATGAGGAAATGAATGGCATAGAAAGAAACAAGACATGGGATTTGGTTGAGCTACCAAAAGGTAAATAAGTCATTGGAGTCAGATGGGTCTATAAGACCAAGTGCAATGCTGAAGGCAAGATAGAAAGACACAAAGCAAGGCTGGTTGTCAAAGGGTACAAGCAGCAGTATGGGAGAGATTATGAGGAAACTTTCGCACCGGTTGCAAGAATGGAAACTGTGAGAGCAGTGTTGTCCATAGCAGCACAAAACAAGTGGAAATTTTACCAAATGGACGTGAAGTCAGTGTTCCTAAATGGAGTGTTAAAGGAGGAGGTCTATATTGAATAGCCTCTAGGCTATGAGAAGAAAGGCCAAGAACACAAAGTATGCAGATTGAAGAAAGCTCTTTATGGGCTGAAACAAGCACCAAGAGCGTGGTACAGTAGGATAGATTTCTATCTACTGGAGAATGGATTTCACAAATGTGAGGGAGAACCCACGGTCTACATCAAAGAAAAAGATGGTAAATTGCTAATTGTTGTGTTATATGTTGATGATGTGATTTTTACAGGTAATGATGATTACCTCATTGAAAATTTCAAAGCAGTCATGAAAGAGGAATTTGAAATGACTGACATGGATTTGCTGAGATACTTCTTAGGAATAGAAGTAGATAAAAATGAAAATGGAATTTTTATCTGTCAAGCAAGATATGTAAATGAAGTGTTGGGCAGATTTAATATGCAAGAGTGCAAGGCAGCAATCACTCCCACAGTAATGAGATTAAAACTCAGCAAAGAGGACAACAGCAAGGATTTTGATTCTAGTTTGAACAAGAGCATAGTTCGCAGCCTTATGTATTTAACTGCAACTACACCTGACATAATGTTTGTTGTTTTCCAGATTCATGGAGAGGCCAAAGGAAGCACATTGGCAGGCAGCAAAAAGAATTCTGAGGTATGTTAAAGGTACTAAAAGTTTTGGCATCTTATATAATGTCTCAGAACATTCAGATTTAGTTGGAATTCTGAGGCAGCAAAAAGAATTCTGATACATATTCAGAACATTGCAGGAGTCAGGAACAGGTTGCAGACATTCTGACAAAGCCATTGGACCAGAAAAGCTTTGAGTTTTTGAGAAAATGTTTGGGTATCACTGAATGCCCAGAAGTTGAAATTAAAGGGGAGTGTTGAAATATTAATTTCCAACTGCCCGCATTAACTCCGGAAAACCACTTCAGAAAACCACAAATTATTTCGCACCGCTTTTGGTAAAAAGTTGTTTTTGTCAGAGGGTCTCTGAACACCCCGACTAGCTGCCACGCATCTAGTGTACGAACTCAAAACCACCCACTCCCCGGAAGCTAAAGTTCGTTGGTTTTTGTGAGATTGGTGTGCAAAATGCGTCCGATCAGCGCAATGCACATGGATCTGGCCCAATCTGCCAGAATGTTTTTTTATTTAACCGTCGGTTCGAACTTTAATGCATTAAATGAATGTGTCATTGTCTTAGGTAAAAACTTTATGTTTTCATAAGGCATGTATGGGCACGAATTAAAGAGTGGTATGGGCAAGTCAACATCATTTTTTTAATGCTTTTGGTATACGTTTCATGACTGTTGACTTCGTATTTTATTTTTTTTGCACACGAGTAGAGAAGTAATTTTGGTTGGCAGCACCGAATAGAAAAAGAACCAGGGAAGAAGAGAAAAAAAAAAAAAAGCACAACAGTGCGAAGGTAGAACAAAATGCAGAGGATTTGGTAATGTGTAAAATCACATTTTTTTATTAGAATATGCAGCATGTTGAAATGTAATTTTATTTGTATTGCTCAAATAAAGGGGAGCAAGAGCGAATGAAAAATGACTATGTGAATTTTACTTTTGAGATTGAAAAATTATGTAAGAAATTTTTAGAGCAGATGTAAGAATTTACAGTGGTAAATGAGTAAATGTAAAAGGTCTTTTACAGCAGTAAATGTGAATGTAGATTTTAGACAGGAGTGTAAAAATCATTTGTAACAGACGCAGAGTAATTTTGTTTTTGCTGAAAAGTTTTTGGTGAATCCCTCACTAAGAGGAAGGAATATGTATCAGAGTTTTTATTGATGAATATAAAGGTTTATTGGTGTGAAAAATCTTTGTCCTTAGAAATTTTATTTGCTTCCCTGTGCAAAAGATCCTGACGAGAAAAACATACCATTGCTCTGTATTCAGTCAATCGTTTGTTTTTGGGATTTTACCAGAAAAATCCTCAACAGCTCCTTCGAAATCCAGAATCACATAAATGAAATCCAGAATGTCTGCTAGCGCTCGATCTCAAGGGCATTTGCAGGTAGAACAAGATCTCTTCTGTCAACCCTAATATCTAAACAACAGAGAAGAACTGTCAATTAGACTTAATGGCTGAATTCTACGGTCTCAAAGAAGATGCGTGCAATTTATATAGAGAAGCTGATTCTAAGTCTATAAAGAAACACATTTCTACGTGCAATTTATTTTGCGGTCGTTACCTTTGCAAGATCGTCCGTCTCGGCATCATACAGACTTGGAGTAGTACATTCAGATACATCGGAAGGAATTTCAATACATCGATGCCAGTTGGCCTTGTTGTCACATCGTCTGTTGTCCGAGAACATGTAGTCCAAATCGGGTTGCTGATCAATAGCCCAGATGTTTCTTGACGAAAACATTTCAGCATCCCAAGAAAAACGTGAATCAGACAAGATTATCATAGCAACCTCATCCTTGATTCCACGTGTTCTATCAAGTCAACATTCTACAAATGAGAAGAAATGCTCAAATGAACCTTGAAGATTCTACAAATCGTCACAAATAGTAAAATGAATTACCATAGGGATCAACAGTCCACCGTAAAGTTCTAAATATAGAAATGGAGGACGTTGTTCCACATTCAGGTTTCGAACCATCATCAATATTGACAAAGTCAGTGTCAACATCTCTTTGAACATAAACAGACAAGATTATCATGATATTACTTCAGGCTCACTATCGAACTGTTCAGAGCAATCTTGTAAGTGATCATCTTGAAACTGGACCCCATCATCTTGAAACTCAACGGCATCTTGAAACTCGAGCCCAACATCTATTTCTTGGAGATGCCCTCCAGTTTCAAGACGATCACTTACATGTCGCTACACTCACCGCATGGCTGTCCCCATGCTTTTGTTCCATTCAACTGATCTTGAATCTCGTTAAAAGGGTCTTCAAAATCAGCATCGAACGAGCTCCTTGGAAATCCAGAATGACATAAATGAAATCCAGAATGTCTGCTAGCGCTCGATGTCAAGGGCATTCGCAGGTAGAACAAGATCTCTTCTGTCAACTTTAATATCTAAACAACAGAGAAGAACTGTCAATTAGACTTAATGGCTGAATTCTACGGTCTCAAAGAAGATGCGTGCAATTTATATAGAGAAGCAAATTCTACGTCTATAAAGAAACACATTTCTATGTGCAATTTATTTTGGGGTCGTTACCTTTTCAAGATGGTCCGTCTCGGCATCGTAAAGACTTGGAGTAGTACATTACTACATTCAGATTCATTGGAAGGAATTTCAATCCATCCATGCCAGTTGGACTTCTTGTCACATCGTCTGTTGTCCGAGAACATGTAGTCCAAATCGCGTTGCTGATCAATAGCCCAGATGTTTCTTGACGAAAACATTTCAGCATCCCAAGAAAAACGTGAATGAGACAAGATTATCATAGCTACCTCGTGCTTGATTCCACGTGTTCTATGATGTAAAGATTCTACAAATCAGAAGAAATGCTCAAATGAACCTTGAAGATTCTACAAATCGTCACAAATAGTAAAATGAATTACCATAGGGATCAACAGTCCACCGTAAATAATCGTTCTAAATATAGAAATGGAGGACGTTGGCCCACTATCGAACTGTCCAGAGCAATCTTGTAAGTGATCATCTTGAAACTGGAGCCCATCATCTTGAAGCTCAAAGGCATCTTAAAACTCGAGCCCATCACCTATTTCTTGGAGATGCCGTCCAGTTTCAAGATGAGCCCTACACTCGCTGCATGGCTGTCCAATGCTTTTGTTCCATTCAACTGATCTTGAATCTCGTTAAAAGGGTCTTCAAAATCAGCATCCAACGAGCTCCTTGGAAATCCAGAATCACATAAATGAAATCCAGAATGTCTGCTAGCGCTCGATCTCAAGGGCATTTGCAGATAGAACAAGATCTCTTCTGTCAACCCTAATATCTAAACAACAGAGAAGAACTATCAATTAGATTTATGGCTGAATTCTATGGTCTCAAAGAAGATGCGTGCAATTTATATAGAGAAACAGATTCTACGTCTATAAAGAAACACATTTCAGCGTGCAATTTATTTTGCGGTCGTTACCTTTGCAAGATGGTCCGTCTCGGCATCGTGAAGACTTGGAGTAGTACATTCAGATACATCGGAAGGAATTTCAATCCATCCATGCCAGTTGGACTTCTTGTCACATCGTCTGTTGTCCGAGAACATGTAGTCCAAATCGCGTTGCTGATCAATAGCCCAGATGTTTGTTGACGAAAACATCTCAGCATCCGAAGAAAAACGTGAATGAGACAAGATTATCATAGCTACCTTGTGCTTGATTCCACGTGTTCTATCAAGTAAAGATTCTACCAATCAGAAGAAATGCAGTTGGGCTTCAAACAGAGTGAATTACAAACGTGTTCTATCAAGTAAATATTCTACCAATCAGAAGAAATGCTCAAATGATTTCAAAAATTAGTTGTCTCTGCATAAAAAAGAAATCAATGCTGGCATCATCAAAATATTACTCCATGCAGTTTGTGCTTGATCTGCGTCCTCACTGCCACATTCGGATTCTTCACAGCTAAGCTCGTCGTGGCTTCACCATAAAGCGTTCCATGGAGCTCTGCTATGAAGAATCCGAGCGTGGGACTGAGTGCGCTGAGCTTCAAATCCAACCTCTCATTAATGTCTCTACAACAGCAAGTCGTCAAATCCAATCTCTAATTCCAACGGCATCACGTCATTTGATGGATTTCACAGTTAATTACGAATCTGAACTATACTATAAATATCGTTGTTCTTGAGCTGAGAGCAACGAGAATTAATTGCGATCTATAATCTTCAGTTGACTCTTAGATACAGTAAAGTTCACTGAAAATAATCTTCAGTTGGCTGTTGTAGTTACCTGAAATTAAGAAATAAACTTTATTATCGACGCCGCCTTAACTTTAAAGGTATCAAAGCTGAGTATTAGACAGAGTTCAGTTGCGGATAACTAATTGATTTTTAAAACTGATCGGTGCAGAACTTCAGTGTTGACTACAGACCTAAATGTTATCTACGAAGTATAGCTGCAGCAGAGGAGGATTATGGAACTCTATTTTGATGGATATAAAATTGTTTGCATATAATCTATTTTAGAACTGGTGTTTAAGTTTATAAAAATACTTTTAATTATTTAAATCCGCGGTATTGAACAATTTTTTTTAGATTTAAAATTTTCATATAAGGATTTAAAATTTATTGGTGTAATTGAGTTAATACAAATTTTCGAAATTATATAAACTTTTTAATAAGTATATGTTATTATCTACATCTACCTTTACCTAAGTATAATCCTCTTCTAATTAACCTAAAACAAACATAAAAGATCTAATACATTTTAATTAAATAGCACATTATGATTATAATAGAATATAATTTAACAAAAATCATAGGAAATAAACACTCAAATATGTTAACCATAATAACTCCACAACCTAGGACAATATGTAGTAAGCCTTAATAAATAAGCAAGACATATAATTAAAATTAATAGAATTAATATAAATACAAAGTAAAATCAATTACAATAAAACATAAATAAGAAGATATTATTAACTCACTTATGACCCTAACAAAATAATAATAGTAATCCATCAAAGAGAATAACTAAATCAAATATAGAATAAAGGATAATTAACATAATTAGAATATGGAAACTCATCCTAAACAAATTGAAAATTAATATAAAAATAAATAGAATAAGAAAAATAGATTAGCCATAATAAATAATTGTGAGGCCACACAGTAACTCCATTAAGCAAAAACTGATTCGTGTTTTTTATTCCATTAGGTAGGTTTATTATATACATGAGGGACAGAGTGTTCAGTTCATCTCCCGATGACTCTTCATATTTCTCATTTATTTATTTACTTATATTTACCCAATCACAAGGATTAGGTGTCAACATTCCCCCCCTTAATCCGAAGGGATGTTGGTGAGTCAAAGCATCGTTTTGAATCGTTCAAGTTTTTCTCTTCCAAGCGCTTTGGTGAAGATTCCTATAATTTGCTCATTTTTGGAACAACTACGAAGATGGAATTTTTTGGCGTCAACATGATGTCGAATTAGATGATATTTAGTATTGATGTGCTTCATTCGATCATGGAACTTTGGGTTCTTGGCCAACTTTGTTGTAGAGGTATTCTCAATCATGAGTAGAGTTGATTTTACTCATTTTACCTGCAAATCTTCAAGAATTTTCCTGAGCCACACAATTTCTTTCGTTGCTTCACTTGTTGCGCGTATTCTGCTTCTGTTGTGGAATCTGATGGAATTGATTGTTTGCGGGATCTCCAGGAGACAGCTCACGATCCAAAACTCATAACATATCCTGAAGTTGATACTCTAGTTTCTTTGTCTCTATCGAAGTCTGAATCAGAGTATCCAATCAAGCTGAAGTTGTCCATCTGTGTATACTTGATTCCAAAGTCTTGCGTTCCCTTCAAGTACCTTAGAACTTTTCTTGCAACAGACCAATGTCCTTTAGAGGGCTTTTGCATAAACCTGGAGAGGATTCCAATAGCAAAGGAAATGTCTGGTCTAGTAGTAGTTAGGTAGTTGAGACTTCCTACAAGGTGTCTATACTTTGTTGCATCCTCAAATTATTTTCCTTCAATAGATGTGAGCTTTAAGTTTTTTTCCATTTGAGTAGTAAGAGGATTGCACTCTGTCATGCCAAACTCATTTAACAAATCTGCAATGTATTTCTTTTGAGAAAGAAATATTGACTTTGGATGTTGGGTTACTTCATTTCCAAGATAGTAATGAACATAGCCCAAATCAGTCATTTCAAAACATTTCCCCAATTCCTTCTTTATGGATGCAATGTAGCTTTCATTTTTCCCTGTCACTAAAAGATCATCTACACATACCACAAGATATACAACTATTTTTCCAACTTTCTTGACAAATAAAGTTGCATCATCAAGATCAAAATGTTTGAAATTGAGTTTCAGAAGAGCCTCAGTTAGTTTTTCATACCAGGCTCGCGGTGCTTGTTTGAGGCCATACAAGGACATCACAAGTTTGCATACTTTATGTTCATGTCCTTTCACAGCAAATCCTTCAGGCTGGGACATAAAAACATTCTCTTTTAGGTCTCCATTCAAGAAAGCAACTTTTAAATCCATTTGATGGACTTTCTAATCGTTCTCAGATGCCAGTGAAAAGAGTGTCTGGATGGTAGCCCATTTTGCTGTGGGGGAAAAAGTCTCCTTATCATCGAGCTCTTCCTTCTGTGCAAAACCTTTTGCCACAACCCTAGCTTTCTGCCTGTCAAGTGAACCGTGAACTTTATACTTGCTCTTGTAGACCCACTTGAAGCTAATTGGCTTGGTTCCTAATGGAGGATCAACCAGCTTCCAATTGTCGTTCTTTATGAGGGCATCATACTCCTTTTGCATCGCTTCTTTCCATTCATCATGAGAAGCAACTTCTTTGAAGGAAGTTGGTTCAAAATCTGTAGACAAGTTCAATTCACAATCATAAGAAACATTCATATCAACAGGTGAATTAGAATTGTCTACATCACCTCCATTTTGCCGGTTTGAATTTCTTGTTCTGTCTTTCCAACTTCCTCAGGATGAACACATTCAAGTGTCTTTGTTAGCCAATTTGGGGGACCTTTCTGAGATGGTCCAGGTTGCTTCGTTGATTGAGTTGGGACTGAATCAAGATTAAGTCTCCCAATTCTATCAATTACATCACTTAAAGCATCATCCGTTGTTGGAGTTTCATGCGGAGGAGAGTGTTCTTCAGAAGAAGATTCGACATGTTGATCTATTATAGGAATCCCTCCTTCAAGATGTGGAATCTGATTATCAAATTCTTGAAATGATTTTGCTTTTGCGAATCTATCCAATCGATCAAGTTTTCGCTGAACAACATTGTCAATTTTGGATGATTCAAGAAAAATTACATCTCTAGATACAACAAACTTCTTATTTACTTAATCATAGAGGTGGTATGCTTTGGAGGTGTTTGAGTACCCCAGGAAGATACACTTATGACTTCTAGAACCAAGTATGTTTCTATGTACCTTTGGTATCAAGGCACAACAGGTGGAACCAAAAATCCTAAGATGCTTTACCAAAGGAACATGTCCATACCACATTTCATATGGAGTCTTGTTTCTTATAGCATTAGATGGACATCTATTCTTTATATATGCAACACATAGAAGAGCATCAGCCCAAAACATTATCTTTACATTTTTTAAGAAGAGAATGGATCGTACCATATTTAAGATTGTCCTATTCATTCTTTCAGCTACACCATTATGTTGGGGATTATAAGGCACAGTTGTTTGATGTATGATCCCATGTTTGTGAAGATAGTTTTCAAATTCATTTTATGTGTATTATTTTCCATTACCAATGCGAATAGACCCAATATGAGATTGTGCATCATTTTCAATCCCTTTATGAAAATTCTTGAATGTTTGAAAGGCATGAGATTTGTTCTTCAATAAATAAACCCAACACATTATGGTGTAGTCATCAATAAATGTCATGATATATTTATTTCCATTTGTAGAAGGAACAGGCATTGGACCACATAAATATGAATGAATGAGTTCAAGTTTCCTATGTGCTCTTCAATGTGAATCATGAAAAGACTGTTTGGTATGCTTTCCTAGAATGCAAGCATCACATTGCTTAAGTTTCCTAGGAATTGAAGAAAAGCCACCAATACCGTTTTTCTTCAACAAGCGGAGACTGTCATAGTTCAAATGTTCAAATCTAGTATGCCATAATAAACTTGATGGAAGTGTACCTTCTTCATGATGAGCATTGTATGAGAAATGTTGTGCATGAGCAGATTTTCCTTATAGTTTGAGAAGCCTTTCTTCTTCTATTCCCCTCATGACAAGTTAGCGGTCAGATGCTTTTCTTACCTCAATCTTGCCATCAAACATATGAATGGAGTGACCTTGCTAGCGGATGTGGACCAAGGGCAGCAAGTTTCTCTTGAGTTGTGGGAGGTATAGAACATGATCCAGAAGAAAGTCTGGAAGACCGAGCAGTTGAAGCATGATTGTGGTAACCCCTGATGGCTTGATTTTTGATTGATCTGCAAAGTATACTACTCCATCAACATTGTCAGTGAAATCTTCAAAAAAATCTTTTCTATGAGCCATGTGGCAGGTTGCTCCTGAGTCAAGAAACCAATCATTTTTCCAATAATCAAGTGAAGCATTAAATAGATCTTCATTTACTCCAATGTTACATTGTGCCACAACATAGTGAGCGGATTCAAGTGCTTTACCTTTGTCTGTATTATTAGTTTTGCCTTTCTGTTGGTTTCTTTTCTGCTCAATTCTGTCCCATGGTAGCTCACATGTAGAGGCATCTTCTTATTCATTTCTTTTGGAGTGAATGCATTGCAAATATGCCTTTTCTCCTTGAGAATGTTTGCCCCCCCTGCCTCTGAAATATGTTCCTCCTCCTCTTCGTCCACCTCTTCCTCTTGTAGAATCTTGAGCGGGATGCTTTTCTTTATGAGCAAGGCAAACAACCTCTTCAAAAGATTAAGGGGTTGTCTTCTTTCCAAAAGCTTTCTCTCTTTCAACAAACTTTTTCACAAGAGAGTCAAGTTAATATATTTGAGATTTCCATTTGCTTGCAATGACTCAATATAATTGGAGTAAGTAGGATAAATTGCCTTGAGAAAAGCGATAAGAGGAATATCCAATTCAACCTTAGTGGATTTGGTATCATGCATTATAGATTTTACTTCAGATGCAAGAGCAAGAGGATCATTATTTTGCAGTTCAAGAGTGAAGAGTTTAATCATGAGTTGGACAACTTCAAGTGCAGAATGTGAGTCATAGAGTTCTTTCAGCTTTTGTAAGGCTTGAAAGGCAGTTGAATATGACGAAATATGGCGACTCACCTCTTCATTTATAGATGTTGCAATTAATGCATAAGCTTTGCTGTTATTGTTTTCCCAAATGGCAAGCTCTTTGTGTGAGGCAGGTTGTACTGGGTCATTTTCTCCTTCTCTGACACACACTCCTTTCCAGGACTCATTGAAAATGAGGGTGCGCTTTATCATCTGAGACCATTCAGGATAGTTTTCCTTGCGAGTGAGAACTATTCCCACCATGGATATGATTGAATGCATTTCGTAAAAAAATATTTTTGCTGATAGAAAAATACTTCTGGTAGCAAGAAAAAAATTGTGTACTGTAAAAAAAATACTTCTGCTAGCAAGAAAAAATCTGTGTACTGTAAAAAAAATACTTCTGCTAGGAGCGTCAAAACATATGTAAGCTTTCGCTTCTCGACTATGATTTATTGACCACAAATCACACAATTTCCGCAAAACTATATGCGTATTAACAAATCTATATGCGTTTTCACTGAAAAACTATATGCGTATAACTGTAACAGTGTTCAACGGAATGGTGACTATATGTGTATTAATAATAACTGTAACACTGATACCATGTTCTTCAATGTGACAAGATTCTTTTCCTCCATCGTTCAACGGAGCAGTGTTTTCCACCGGAACAACGTTCTTCAATGTGACAGCATTCTTCTCCTCCAGCGTTCAACGAAGCAGTGTTTTCCACTAGGGCAATGTTCTTCAATGTGACAACGTACTTTTCCTCCAGTGTTCAATGGAGCAGTGTTTTCCATGATACACTTCTTCTCCACCAGACTCCAAACGGGACCACGCTAACCGCAGCTCCTCCATGTGACAACGTTCAATATTGCAGGTAAAGGAAATGAAAATCCAAGCGATGTCAATGGAAAGCCAAACCGAAGCGATGTGATTGAAATGCAAAGTATGCAAGTAATGTTAGACAATGAGAGCGCAGGTACAAAGAGCGCAGGTATGGTAGACAATGAGAGTTTAGGTACAGAGAGCACAAGTATGGCAGACAATGAGAGTGCAGGTACAGAGAGTGCAGGTATGGCAGACAGAATGCAGGTAATCAGTCATTGAATTATATGGAGAGAAGGGAAGTAGACTAGGGAGTTACAAAGACATAAAGGCTAAAAAAAGGAGCTCGCTCTGATACCATGTCAAGCCATGCAGTAACTCCATTAAGCAAAAACTTGTTCGTGTTTTTCATTCCATCAGGTAGGTTTATTATATACATGAGGGAAAGATTGTTCAGTTCATCTCCCGATGACTGTTCATATTTCTCATTTATTTACATATATTTACCCAATCGCAAGGATTAGGTGTCAACAATAATTAAAATAAATATAATTAATAAATAACTATCATAACAATTAAAATTAATAAACCATTAGAATTAATAATTAATTAAAATAATTATAATTAAAATAAATAAAATAATTAATTAATTAAAATTAAAATAATCAAAATAATTAATTAATTAAAATAAATATAAGTAAAATAGGTATATTAATAATTAATTAATGAATAAATTGAAATAAATATAAGTATAACAATTAAAATTTATAATTAATTTGAGATCCTTATTTTATAAGAACCATATAATAACATGTTATATACATAGTGAATTTTATATATTTTATCGACCTCTGAGTAACCAGGTTAGGATTTGAATTCATTCACTAAGGGGCAATATTTATTGAAAAATAATCCTAATTTCCCTTTATAAAAATTTTCAGTTATTTCAGTTATTAAAAACTGTCCGCAAACATTTTGTAGAGGTGGGTTGGTCCATAAGCCTCAATGTTTGAACCTATGCTCTCATACCATTTCTAATGAACCTCTTCATCCCACCTAGAATTTAACCTCTAGGACTCGTAAATTTAAAATTTTGCGTTCATTCATAGTTAGAGCTTTACCCCTCCTTGCAAATCTTGTCTTCAAAAATTTACATAAGCCATATTACTATTTAGCAATAGTACAAATTTAATTATTTTACTAGTTCTCTTATATGGAACGTTAGATTCATTAACATGTCTAATGTAGGCACCTTATCAAGATATATGGGTAAATCTCCACCAACACTAGTGGACAGTTATTTCATGGTCATTGTAGTAACCAACCTTTCATTCCCATGCATACTAGTTACACGTGCAACACATATACTTAATCCATTAGTCATAAAATGGGAGACACTATTTCCTCTATGGTGAGTACGCGTAAGAAGATATCACTTTTAGAGCATTATGAGCATACCATCTCTCGAAAGTGAATGTAATATGATCAATTAGTGAATCCATAGTGATTTCACGTAATCTCAGCATAAACCATGTTAGTATGTATATAATTCCTACCATACTTCCGCTACTAACTCTATTCTTAGATGTAAGAGAGGTCATATGTATAATACTTCCATCACTTCCATAATAGCACACGTAAACTAATTATGTGAAATATCCTACCTCGCATGGGTATTTAAGTGTTAATCCATTTAATGTACTTTTATAGATAACTTCGCACTAGAAAACCGCATGCAAGTCGATCATGATAAATCTAACGATGTGACACGAGTATCAAAAGCTAATTACCCTAGCTCCCCATTTCTCATATAAATTAGAGGTCTCATACATAAGACAACAATCATTTCCCTAAAGATAAAACCTCATCTACACAATTGAGCTATATAGGTTAACCATTTCAATAGAAGGAAATAAAAATAGAGAGAAGAAATCAACCATTAGCATATGAGAGCTAAATAATTTAACTTCATAACAAGTAAGGATTAATATAGAGCCCATACCATGCAAGTGAATCTCATAGTAAATCTGGAAAAATAATAGAGAGAGAGAGTAAGAGTCATCATACAAACATTACACACATTTGACAACAACTAGGAACCTCACTTGTAGGGAGGAGCACTACCATCTAGCCATGAATCACATCCCATTACCCCCGAGCCGAAGATCTTTCCAAGGATAAACTATCATCAATTGATGGATGCCCTGGGTATTTAATACCCTCCTTCATGATTTAGTTACCATTAGCAGCATCCCACTTTATTCTAGGTATATTCCAGAAAAACTCGTATTTATCTCCCATGACTCTTTCCCACATAAAATCTTACCTTTATCTCACGCAAAGATTTTATGTTTGATGGATCTTTATCTCCCATCAATCCGATGGATATCCAATCCCACCAAGCTAGATCATTATCTTGAAAGATTCATCTCTATCCCATTCCTCATGTGATTTAGAAAGCATATCCTCTCTCTTGGTGCTCCACCCTCCAAGTGATTTATTTTATTAATTTATTTAATAACACATTTTCTTTTCATATTACATATCACCTAGCTTTCCACAGCTTAGGTTTATAATATTTTAACCCACAAAGGATGGTATGAAACATATCTCTCCTCAGCTTAGGTTTACAACATTTAACGCATAAGGGAGGATATCACACCTAGGTTTAACTTAGCTTAGGTTTAAAATAATTTATTGCACAGGGGAGGGGTTTTACAAGTAGCATACACATATTTTACATATAAACCCATAAACGAAATAAATAACATTTGTTAATATGTAGATCAAATGTCATGACTCGCATTGCATCAGGTTTCTATTAAGCACCCTAGGAAGCATGACCTCCATAATATATTTTTCTCGCCCCAACTAAGAGGAAGCATCAAATCCAAATTAGTTTGACTCACACCAACAAGAAATAAGTGCCAAATTCCTCTCTGATGGATATCTGAAAAGTATTTAAGGCTATCATGATCTGTTTTTACCTTGAAGTGTCTTCCCATTAGGTAGGGTCGCCATTTCTTAAGTGCATGGAGTATTGCCAACGTTTCCTTCTCATAAATAGCTTTGTGTAAAAACTTTCCCTTGATTGGACGACTTTCAAAAGCAATGGGTCTTTCATCTTGCATTAGAACAACACCAATTCCATTTCCTGAAGCATCAAATTCCACAATAAAGGTTTTTTGTGAAGTCTGGTGTAGCTAAGACCGGTGCTTGGCACATTGCCTCTTTAAGATGTTCAAAGGCCTTTGTT
>APFE031302953.1:0-29355 GCA_000404065.3 Pinus taeda
AAAATTGAGAAAATGTTTGATTGACTCACAATTGTAGACAAATCTGAGACACCAATTAGAAATCCAAATTTCCATGGTCAGCAGCAGCCACAGTTCAGGATTAAACAGCGGGAGAAAAGAGCACAAGATCAATCATCACAACAACAAATCAAGACACCTCTACAACAGAACTATGTGCATGGCCTGGAGTCAGAGGATGATGAGTATCCAATGGGAGAGGAGAATCACTTTTTTACAGCAGATGGTTTGCCTATCTACATCACAGAGGATGAGGAATATTCAGAAAGCCTAGTTGTAGGAAGGATGCGGATTTTATACTAGCCAATGAAACAATTTTCGAGGAAGAATAAGATTAATATTAGAGGGGATATATGAATGCACTTACAGCGCAACAAAGACAATATTCACTCAGGATTAGGGATGTACCAATCAATCCAATTCAAAAGCAGAAGGAAGTAGCACAACCAAAGAATGATTCTCTAAATGTTCAGAAAAAAGGAAAGGAGCCAACAGATCCTACTTCCAGTGAAGTACAATCTACAAATGAGAAGTCAAATCAGCCAAGTACAAAAAAGGACAAGTCTGAAAAGAAAGATTCTCTGGTCAAAGAGGTAGATAAAACTACAGCCTTTAGATTAGAGAATGAGATTGCTAAGTTAAAAGTATCGATACCTCTAACTGAATTAATGAAGAATAGAAGTTATAAGAGTCAAGTGTCAAAAATTTTGAATGTAGATCCCCTGTCTGATATGGTCAATGTCGAGGATGACCAACACAAGCTTATTTTTGGTCTGGCATTAGAAGGCCAATATCAGGATAGTGAAGTAACCCCATTCTACATCAGCCTTAGATTGCATGATTATGTCTTGCACAACACCATGTTTTATTCAGGAGCATCTCACAACCTGATGCCAAAGTCAATTATGAAAAAATTGGGTTTGGACATCACTTGTAAGTATCATGATCTTTATTTTGTTGATTCCAGTAGGGTCAGATGTATTGGTCTCATTAATGATTCGGTTGTGACTTTAGATCATATTGCAGTAAAGAATGTTCTCATGGACGTAGTTGTGGCCGACATTACCCCTATATTTGGCATGCTTTTATCTAGGTCGTGGGGTGGAAAACTCAAAGGGACATTGTAGTTAGATTTCTCCTATGCCATTATTCCTTTTGGTCAGTTGAGAAAATTATATAGGGAGAATAAGATGAAGTATATGATCACGAGCAAGGAGAAACCTTTGAATCATCCGATTAACTATGTACATACATATTTAGAATCTTTTGTTCTTTATTTTGACAGTGGTTTTAATGATGTAAATAGTGAAATAGTTGAAGCGGAAGATATTCCAAAGATAAAATAAAATTTCAAGGAATTACTTGATCAAGAGAGACAAAGACTTGAAAGTACCGCTGAATAGTCTACATTCCACTAGCAGTAGAAAATTGATGGACAACAGCCAAAGGTAGAAGAGCGGGAAGAATTCCAGCACTTGGAGGAAGAAGTCAGTTTGTTGAGTATGGATTTTGATGGAGCAGTAGGTAGGGATGGTGCAGGAATTAGGATTTGGATACACAGTGATGTTTTCTTACCAAATAAAGTCCCAAGTAATGTAAGAGTTTGTTTATATAAATTGTCTTTTGATTGTTCCAATAATGAAGCCGAGTATGATGCATTGATTGCAGGCTTGAAAATCCTCAATAAGTTAAATGCAAAGAGAATTTCAATTTATGGCGACTCCGAATTAGTGATCAAACAAGTCAAGGGTGAATACCAAGCAAAACATCCGCAAACGGGGGCTTACCACAATGTAGTTTTAGATATTTTGAGGTTGTTTCCACATCACACTTTGACATGTGTCCCTCGTACACAAAATGTTATTGCAGATTCTGTTGCTACAGCTGCAAGTAACTTAAAGATATGGATGAATTCAAACAATAAGTTTCAAATTCATGTGAAGCATCGCCAAGCTATCCTTGATAATCTAAGATATTGGCAGGTGTTTCAGGATGACAAAGAGATTGAAGATTTTCTGCAAAATGAAGTAAAATATAAAGACACTTCTATAGATGGTGAGCAAGATGACAATGAACCACAGATAGAGGTAAATCAGATGGAAGTCTTACAGTTGAAGGATAATGTCATCTCTAAAGGCCTTATACCTTTAGAGGAATTATTTCATCAAGATGATGTAGCCTGGAAACCAAGCTTAATGCCGATCAAGAAGGGTGTTGAAGATCTAAATATCAGAACAACAGAAAATCCAAAGATTGTGAAGTTCTCAACGGCATTACCTCCTCAGGTAAAAGCTAGATACATTAGTTTATTGTCTTCATTTTCTGATGTATTTGCAAGGGACTATACAGATTTACAGGTGTATGACAAAAGTATAATTCAGTGTATCATTCCAATTAAGCCAAATCAGAAGCCATTTTGCCAAAAGTTGAGAACGATAAATCTGAAGTTGCCGCCATCAATAGAAAAAGAGGTGAATCAATTGTACAAGGCTAGTATAATCGTTCTGATCAGATTTTCAGATGGGATCTCCAATTTGGTACCCATGCGAAAGAAGACAATTTGAGATTAGATTGTGCATAGATTTCAGAAATTTGAATAAAGTGTCATTGAAAGATAATTACCCGTTGCCAAAAATGGACCACATACTCCAAAGAGTAGTTGGAGCATCTTGTATGTCGCTGCTCGATGGGTATTCCAACTACAATCAAATTTTGGTTCATGAAGATGATAGGGACATGATAGCATTCACCACTCCTTAGCGAATATTCCACTATGCCAAGATGCTGTTCAGTTTAAAGAATGTTGTAGTAACATTCCAGCGTGCCATAGACATCGCCTTCGCAAATGAAAAAGATGTGTTTTTAGTAGTGTATCTTGATGATTTCGTTATTTTTTCAAATTCAGATGAGGAGCATCTTTACCATCAGAAAATTGTTTTTCAGCATTGCAGAAAATATGGAATATCACTCAATCCCAAAAAGATCTTGTTTGCCATGGATGAAGGGAAGCTTCTCGGTCACATAATATCAAAATAAGGAATATGCATTGATCCTGCTAGAGTGGAAGCTATACAGAAAATATATTTTCCTTGTAATAAGAAAGAGATTCAAGAATTTAACGGTAAGATGAACTTCTTACGTCATTTTGTGCCTAATCTAGCTGAACACTTATGTTGAAGAAGGATAGTGTGTTCAAGTGGACTGAAGAAGCTATGAAATCCTTTAACCTAGTAAAGTTGGCTCTTTCTTCAGCTCCGATTTTAATCAATTTGGATTATTCACAGGATTTTATATTATTTTCATTCGCTTCTGAACATACTATGGCAATAGTTCTAATGCAGAAAAGAGATCGGCTAGAAAAGCCAATTGCTTTTTTCAGTAGGACAATGAGAGATGTAGCCTTGAAATGTAACATCATTGAGAAGCAAGATCTTGTCCTGGTGAAAGCTTTGAAAGCTTTCTGGGTATATATTTTGCACTCCCATATTCTTGTTTATGTCCCTAACGCAACGGTCAAAGATGTTTTGGTACAAACAGATCCAGAAGGTAGGTGAGGCAAATGGATTGCAGCATTGCTAGAATATGATTTGGAGATAAAGCCAACAAATCTAATCAAGGGACAGGGTCTAGCAAAGTTGATGGCGGAGTCTAATTTACATGCATTGGACATAAAACTGATTACAACCATGTCTAAAGAAGATGAAGATAGTTCGGTGATTCAGGTATCTGAAATTTTCTCCATTCTCCTTGGTATTCAGACATTGTATACGTGCTGCAGCACCTTTCACCGCCACCGGGGATGGCTAAAAATAAAGGTAGAACTCTAAAACTAAAGGCTGCTAGATTTTGTATTTTGAACAATGCACTTTATTGGAAGGATCCCAGGGGCATTTTGCTAAATTGTTTGATTGAAGAGGAATAAAAACAGGTCATGAGTGATTTTCATAAGGGAGACAGTGGAGGTTACTTATTTTGGAAGACGACAGCTAACAAAATTTTGAGAGCAGAGTACTATTGGCCTACCGTGTTCATCGATGTTTATAAAATTGTCACAAGCTGTCATGAATGCTAGATTTTTCAGGGAAGGAGAAAGTTGCAGCCTCTACCTCTCAAGCCAGTCGAAGTTAGTGCATTGTTTCAGCAATGGGGCCTAGATTTTATTGGAGAGATTCATCCCACATCTTCAGCTCAACACAAGTGGATCTTAACAGCGACAGATTATTTCAAAATGTGGATTGAGGCGATCCCCACTCAACAGGCTACAAACTCGGTAATAATTTAGTTTCTTGACAATAATATTTTGTCATGTTTCGGCTGTCCTAACAAACTAATTATAGATAACGTGGCCACTTTCAAGTCCAAAAAGATGATCGACTTTTGTAGCGAATGCAAAATTACCTTGGGACATTCTACTGCATATTATCCACAAGGTAACAGATTGGCTGAATCTTTAAAGAAATCATTGGTCAACATCATTAAAAAGTTTCTGGAAACCAATAAGAAGAGCTAGCATAAAAAATTGGTTAATGCACTATGGGTGAATATGGTAAGTCAAAAGAAGTCAATTGGCATGTCTCCGTTTGAGATTTTATATGGTATTGACACGATGTTCTCGACATCTCTCACAGTCCCAATTGTTAAACTTCTATAGGAAGCTGGCAGCAAGGAAGATCATTTTCAGTGGAGAATAATCCAAATGATCCATTTACAGCAAATGAGAGAGGAATTTTTTCGGAATACCTTTAAGTTGTAAGAGAGAATTAAGAAGATTTATGACCGGAAGGAAAAGGCAGACAAATTTCAGATTGAAGACATAGTGCTAAAGTGGGATGCTAGAAATGAGGATAAAGATAAGCAAGGCAAGTTGGAGAACTTGTGGAAGGGACCATATAGAATTGCTGCATATAGAAGTTAAATGCTTTTCTACTCAAAGAAATGATTGGGGAAGATTGTCGAGGAGGGCTGGTAAATGGTCGGCTTCTAAAATGGTGCTATCTTTAAGAAGTTTTTTTCTATCACATTTTGTCATTGTACATACCATTTTATTTCTTTCATTGCAAAGTTTGAACTGTCATCATTCATTTAGTTTGGGGCCCGAAGTGAAGGCTATAAAACTGAATGTTTGGCTTCAGTCTTTGGTTATTTAGTGTCAGTTGTTTGAGTCATAGTTGAGTCAGTTTTGAGTTGAGGTATTTGTTTGGTGTTCTAAAGACACTCATCTACTTTTCCAGAGATCTTTGGTTCTTGGCACCTCCCAGGAGCTACAATGCCCATTGGAGCCAATGTTAGTGTTGGTATCTTCATATCTCATCAATGATAAAATTGCACTTTTTGCATACATATTAGGTGTCCAATCCAATCAGTTGCATTCCATTAGGTCATGGATCAACTGGTGGTAGTGGTTTCATGTCAATTTCCCTCATGAAATTCACCTGCTGACCTATTTTCACATTTTTTAGGTCATTTACCGTCATTTTGTTTTATTTCATTTACCAAAGTCAATTTTAGGGTTTTAGTCACACTAGGTCTAGGGTTTGTCATCATGGTCATCCCAAACTCAATAAAAGGTCAGCAGGCACATGAGGAGGTTCTATAAGTTTATAGAATCATAAATTCACTGATGATATGCTCATAAATGGTTTTTACCTCAAAACTCTGTTTTGAGGTGAAAACATAATTTTTCCATTTTATGTACAAATTTCATGTAATTTAAAGTGTTTCTATATGTAACAAGTTTAACAGCTGCTCTTGGTCACCTTGCCAACTCCAGCCATTGCAAAAACAAAAGCACCAACACATCAGTCCATAAATTGATCAAGAAAAGTCAAATTTCATAATGAAAAACAAAGTTTTTAAGAAAAAGTGATTAAAGACTTTATAAAAGTGGGTTTGCAACAAGGAAAAATTAAAGTGCATCCATTTATAAAGTGAATTCATGCTAGTCATCCCTTTCATTGTGCAAAACATCTTTAAGGAGCCAAAATTGCAATTTAGAGGGTAATCGACCAAAATAGGAGGAAAACCTTGTTTTTGTAGCAAACTTGCCTCGTGATACACATCAAAGGGTTGGTGCTACGCATCAGCGAGTTTCAGCCAGTGTTAAAATACAAAAGGCATTGCGCATTAGGAGGGCGTTCGCATTGAGCCCATTGTGCTGCGCATTGGCGAGGAAGGTTCCAAAATCATTCCAAACCACTAAAAACTCTCGAAAACAATGCATTTCATTCCTATAAGTAAGTTTTCATTGATCTTGAGCTAAATTTGGCCTTCTTCATGTTTCTTCATGAGTTTTGCATCTTGAAAATCAAACCCTAGCTTGCCTTCATATATTCTCCTCTCATTGCAAAACTTTCACTCCATAACAAAACCAACACCTTTTTCCCCTTTTCCACACTTCATTTCCCTAAATCAACCCATTAATTCCATTTTACCTTTCCCATTTCCCTAAGAAAACTCACTCCCTTCATCAAACTCTAAGTCCCTCATAAGTCAAAATGCTAATTTCGTAAACCTGTCCCTTCATTCCCCAACTCCATTCCACATTTGCAAAATCTCTTCATACTCATCTTCCTTGTCCTCACACATTATCATTTTCCACCATATCATCATCACATCACATCCCTAAGTCAAACATCGTGGCAAGAAGCAATGAATCCAGTTTTGAAGAAGAAATACTTAGTGATATCTCAAGGGAAAGAAATGTACAGCCTAGGAGACCTCACAAGGGTGGAAAAATTATTAGGGAGGAACCTATTAGCATGACTGAACTCCTTGCTTGTCCTCTTGCCACCACATGTTTCAGATATCAGTCTTGTTTTGAGTTTTGTGAGATGGTTGAGAGGGTTAAATACCATCATGAGTTAGCAAGGTAGTTTGTCATAAATATGGAAAATAATGTGGTGCACCTTGCTGGGATCAATTTCGCTCTTTCACCAACTATCATTGCAGAAGCTACAAGAATGCTAGATATAGGGGAAAGTTGGAACAAAAGGCAGAATATCAGTAAACAAAATTATGGACCTTATATCAAGGCCAAATACCATGGTAAACTTAGAAGGGTGTTTCCTTTCAAATTCTTGAAGGACCGGTATCTACCACTCATGAAACATATCATCAAATACTTTACATGTGAGGGTAGGTTCTCCAGACTTTATGCCTACCACATCAAATTTCTTATGCACTTCACCAGGGTCAGAATGATGAGCATTCCATATTTCATATGTAAAAACATATAGAGGATGACAGTGATTGCAAAAAGAAAACCTTTTCCACAGCAGCTCAACAATATTTATCATTTTTCTGTCATTAAAATTGTGGTTTTGCATCAGCTCACTGAGTTTGGATTGTCATGGGAAATTTTCATTGCGCATGAATGCTTCAAGGGGCCTCAAATATTTTCAGATCCTCAAAAGGAAGGTAAGCATTTTGGGCAACAAAAAGAGCCTGAAAGAAAAGCTAAAGAGGCTCATGTTCCTGTGTTTGTTACTTATGAAAGAGGCACTAGGATGTTTTTTGCAGCTACCAAACAAGTACTATCTCCACCAAGGGTGGAAGGGGTCTCGTTTTCTTCACCAGATCATAGGAAAATGCTATCTTCATCGGGGGTGAAAGGGGCTTTTCCTTCTTCTTCAGTTGAATAGGTACATGGTAGAGACAAAGGAAAGCAACAGGTGCATGAAGAAGGCCCTACTGAAGGGAAAGCCAAGGATTTTGTTTTGGTTGAGAAGGATGACACTGATTTGGGCTCTCAAAGCTCAAGACTCAAGGATATGATCATCAAAGAGAAAGACGCTGAAATCCAAGCCTTATCACTTGACCTTGAGAGGGCCAAATGGATAATTAACTTACTTGAGCAGGAGAACGAGCAATTGGAGGACAAACAAGATATTATGGAGCTACAAACAATCAGAGAAAATAGGCAAGTGTCAAAAAGAAGAAAAATCAAGATGACATCCATTGAGTAAGAAATTGAGGCTGACCGAGAATCATGGTTGGAGAGTGTGAATGTCCACCTTAAGAAGATTCTTGATAAAGCTAACAAATAGAAGAAAATTATGCACCATATTGCTTATCATTACTTATCTCAGAATAAAATTTGCAAGACAAGGATAAACAACCTAAAAGCTAAGTTAAAGAGAGCCTTGAGAGCCAAAAAGGAACAAGATAAACTTAAAATTTTGGCTGAAGCTTCATTAACTCAGCAAAGCAATCAGTGAGCTTGCCTCTTGCCAAATTTGAAGAAATTTTGGGAAAATTTTTTCATTTCACAATTTTGTAATTCAAAACATAGGAATTTTCAGCTGATGCACTGCACCACCGATGCTGCGCATTGAGTTGGCTCAGTATTTTCCAAAATGGCTTGAATTTTTGGATTATTCCTCATGGAAAAATAATTAATCCCATAAAGTTTCATATGATATGGAGGAGATCTTGGTCACCTAAAGGGCAAAAAACACCTTAAAAATGCCCTTTATGCCACTTTTTGGACCCACAGGAACTAGTCTTAGGAGAAATGAGTTTTGAATGGTCAAATGAACTCCAAAGTAGAAAATGGAAAGTGTTCTAGAAACTAGACAGGCAGATCTTTCCAACAAGCTATATTGGGGCTGATTTGGTGAAGTGGAAGGCCCCCAAATTCAGCCTTGAAGTGGCACTGTGCATCAGGCTCAAGGTGGTGCACATTAGGCAAAGTTTTGCCAATTTTGCCTAAAAACTCAAAATTTCACCTAGTTTGATTGTTAGTTGAATTTTTCTTCTCTCTTTGGTAAATTAATGATGTAATATGATTTAAATATGATGAAAAATTACTTGACGGGGTATATACATTAGTTAGAGGTGGTTCGAGGTAGAATGAATCAGTTTCCATAGTTTTAGAGGCAAGCTGTTCCACTGCCTATTTTCTAGTTCCTAGTTTAGATGTTGTTGAAACCGCTTCTTGACTCATGGAATCGACCCCTGATGGCTAGTATAGGTGGTTTGATTCCTATATTATGTACTTTCTTAGTCATTTGTAAACATTGGACTCTTATGGATGCATTGAGCTTTATTGTAAATCACTTTTGCAGTTTGGCAAGGAAATGAACTAGGGTTTTGTAGTATTTTGTGGGATTCTTGTGGTAATGTGTCTTGGCATCATTTCTTATTTTATTATTCATTGTCTCTTATGGGTATATGTGCTACCATGTATCTTTTTCTTCATAACTAAATGAATCAAGATTAATAGGTGGAATCCATTGATATTCAGTGCTCTACCTTGAGGTTGTGTTTAGTTTTTAATGTTTTCTACTATTTGAAGAGGACTCATGAACTTTGTATGCCCTCTCCAGCTCCTCACCAGTCGTTAGACTTACCATCACATCCAATTCAAAGTGCTAAAATACTTTCCTACCTCACCCTTGTTATAGACATATTTGTGCACTTTAACCCCAATCTTATATGTCGATAAGCTAGGGCTCTTTAACCCCTAAAAGTGTTGTTTTATACCTTAAAGGATGATGGTCAAATGATTACATCATTCAATAGAAGTTCCACCTGAAAAACCACTCAGAGCTGGCCAAAATTGGACCATACTTACTGCTCCACTGTCAGGGTGTGATGCACACTAACTCCTACATTAGCCAGTGTGATGCATATTGGAGAGGCCTTCTATGGGGTGCGATGAGCAAGAACGGACAAATTTCCGACACAGTTTGCTAAGTGGACACTCATGGAATCTTCTAGAAACTTCCCCTATGACACTTTCCTCTTTGAATTCATCCAAGGATGAGTAAGAGATCCAAGAAATCTCCAAGTGGAATGACACTAATAAAAAACCCAGAGATGACTCACACACTTGCGCACATCTATAAATGGATCCCTCATTTGACAGATCTGGAGGCTTGAATTTTGTAATTTGCAAGGAAGTGCTTATAATTTGTCTTTGAGAAAGAGCATTTTATTGTTGGGTGATCTTGCGTTTCACGAGGTGAAGAGGGCTTTGATGCTGGGAGGATGATGCTGGATCAGACAGCTGGGTTGTAATTCTCCCTTTATATTTAATAAAGTTCTTTAAGTTTTCCTCCATACAATTGTGTATTTGTGAATTCCATTGTATGTTCATTATATTTCTGATTCTATAATGCTTATGATATAATAGATCAAGATGCTTTAATGGTATTTTGTTACTTTGTTTCTATAGGTATTCTCTAAACGAGATAAGTAGGAGAGGAGTTGCAAGCTCTGTCAAGGGAGGGAGAGATCAAGCAAGGAGTTAAGCGGAAGTTCCAGGTTCGTTCTTTGTCTCTCTCTTATCTATCATACATAGAGGAAATCGTAAATTTCTTTGAAATATTTGTTTCTAGAATAGTTTCCAATCTTAGAGGGCTATTCGATCGAAAAGACACTAGTTTTCTCAAAAACAAAGTGGCAACTCCACTGGGGAGTGAATATATGTTTGTTTGTTATTGTTGTTTGTTTTATAAACTATAGACGGAGCTTGAATTTAGCCAAATAGACTTTGAACTACTCTTACTCTACAATTGCATAGTAGATGAATGTTGCTTCAGTCAATCTTCGGTTTAGTTTATGATTTGAACATTTGACTTACAAGAATTCTAGATGATATTTTGTAGCTCAGTAACCTCTCAAGATAATTCCTCTATACTTTTCTCTTTACTGTCCATCATAGCTCAGCTTAACTCACTAAAATCAGCTGCAAATTTGAGCCAAAACCATCTCAGTTGCGCTCCCTGGCCCATCGCACTATATATAACTATCAACCAGTATGCATCACACCTCTTGAGCTTGAAAAGCATGATGCATCGTTGTTTCTATGAAGCCCGGGTGGGATGACTGACTGAGCCTATTTCTGCTCTTGAAATTTGGGGTTTTTTTCCTTGTTTGCAGCTTTGTTTAGTTGTTTTGCTGCTTATGAACAGTACCTCATTGCCGAATCCTACTCACATTACATATTTCAGCCTCCATTGATTAGGATTAGTTAAACTTTTTATGTATTTGTCCATCATTTATGATCCTTTGTCGAAACGTTGCTTAAATCGACCTGTCATTTTGGTACAAAAAGTGTTGTAACTGTCATTTTGTGTCAAAAAAGAGATAGTGTCATTGAGTCTTCCTTCTCTGAATAGTCGATTGCAATTTGCTTCAAGTATTTGATTTGATTTGTTGATATTTGAAGTATCGTAATCATTTTCTATTCAAAATTAAAAAGTGTCGTTTAGTGTTCCTTTCCATTTTTAAAAGAAATTGTAGAAATGTTGCTTTGAGTAAAATATTTCAGATCGGCTATACTTAGTTTTCCTTTTTGGCATTTTTCACATTAAGGGGAACGAAAAACAAATACATGCATTTGCATTTCAATTTATACTGTGTGCGAAAAGTGATTTAGGAAATGTGTATTTAGTGTGTGCTCTTTGTTCTTTGTTTCAAAAAATCGTAATTTTCTTTCCTTAGTAGCTAGCACTTTCATTGCTAAAAATAAACAACGATTGTTTATCATTGTAGATTGCATTTTTAGGAATTTTACATCTACATCATTTGGTGAACCATTTAAAGGAAAACTTCTAAACAAGATCAACTCTAAAAAAATTTCAATGAACTTAACAATGCTTTGGAACCTAACGCAACACATCTAGAGGTCTAGGCTAGAGATGTGTTCCAATGTCGTAAAATATAGTAACTATAATTTTCATCGAAGGTTGGGTGATTCTTTCTCTTTGATATGACAAGTGCTAGCATGGACTTGTGCTCCTCGTACCGTTGCGTATATATTGGGAGACCACAGTAGGCTTATATCCTTTATCCATATGAAGAAGTGTCTGCCGCCCTATTGATTGCAATGCACTGAACATAGAATTCAGGAAGACTGACTCCCGTACATAAGTCCTTGGTAATTTCTCTTTAATTTATCACCAAGGTGTATATTGTAGTTTTGTGATTGGTTTGGTAATCCCTCTATCTAGATTTCCAGAGTAGTCACTTTCATTCCTTTTTGATTCCTTAAAATAAAAGGTCCATCTGAGCACTTGTCACTTCAGGCTCATTAAAAATCGAAGGGGACTAGAGTCATCTTTAGCTTTTTCTTGACTCTTAAAAATTGAAAAAGCAAAGTTGTGTCAAAGCATCATTAAAATATATTTAATTTGGAATAACATCATCTTCCCCTTAACTTTGAGTTGATCAAGTAATCTGCAATTGTGGAAGAAAGTCAATTAAAACCCCATCGTTTGTAGAGACTAGCAAGTCAATCATCTTTGACTTCAGAAACAAAGCCATTCCGGGCAAAAAAATCTCATTTAACTAATTCCAGTGGACCTGGTTTATTTGAAGCTTGTGTTTCAACATCATATGAGACTACAGTTACTCCGATCATTTTTGGTACATCTGCCTTTACAGAAGAAGTTCTGCAGTTACAAGAGGACATTAGAATTTATCCTAGTGTAACGGTAGAAACTTCTGTACTTGAAACAACTCCCTCTAGAGTTGATATAGAGACTGAAGTTCACTTATCTGAACATCTAGAAGTTGAATTCTAGAATTCAGAAGGTGTCACCCCTCCAGTATCTGTCACTGCAAAAGCTATACCTTCTTCAGCTTCAGAAATATTTTATGGACCCGACGCTCTACCTCTTCCACCTGGACTAATTGCTATGGAGGAGATAGTAGAGGACCTTCCATCCAGTACCTCATTACATTTTGGAACTGGGATCCACTTATATCCTTCTACTCCCGAAGTTAGTTATTTTAATCATCTTCCATTGCAGGTTCCTGTCGAATCGCTAGGAAATATTTTGGATAGACTAAATATGTCTTAGCAACCATCAACATCTAGGACTGTATCATCTAATATAGCTACAATAGAACTCTCTACTACGATTCCTACAATGTTTGTTGGTATACCATCTGTCCCAGCTAGTTATCAATCACTAGCTAGAGTCCACTCAGGGGTTGTTTCGACGACATGGTTTGTTCCTATATGTTCATCCGAAGTCCCATCTGGTATTTCTTATGTTGAAACTTAGCAAAATGATCCTGCATTCCAGTATCAATTTGGGCAGACTAGTCTTCAAGGACCAATATATCCTTTGAGCACTAGACTGCTGCCATATGGAGGGCAGTATGCTTTTTCATTGTTCTCTCCTGGAGAACAACCATATGAGATTTTACAACAAAATTCAGGTCAAACTGGAATTACATCTAGCGATTGGGTACCAATACTGCCTCAAAAACCAAGGGTTGTATGTTCAATGCAATCCGTCCAACCTGTGTCGAATATTCCCCCTACACCTGCTATTGTGACTGTGTCGCAACTACAAGCACTTCCTGTTGTGTGTCAATCTCAAGTCTCTCAGATTGCAATACAACAACCTCTTGTCTCGATGGCTCAATCACAACCTTAGGTTAGTGCTTCATCACCTGGAATGACTCAGGCTCAAATGGGTATTATCACACCACATCTTGGTCAATCTTCCAGTATTGGGCACCAACAAATGGTCCAACAACCATGGCTAGTACAATACCAACAACCGCAATTCCAGCAAAGCTATCGAGGACTTGAGCAACAAGGCTTTGTAGGTAATGGACAACTGCATTTTTAAAACGGTTATCAACAACCACAATATACTGGCTATGTCCAACAACCTTATCAAAGTTACCAGCATCAAATACATTATGTTGGTGTGCAAAGACCTACTGCTAAGACGATTCCATCTTATCATGGGTATGCTTCACCTAACCTGAATTAGCAGTTGCCTTTTGTAGCAACTCTAGAATTACCAGATTTGAACCGAATGACAGATGATCCAATTGCATAAGCCCCTTAGTGGCCAGTGATTCCTCATAAACCTCCCTCCGATATTCCTAAATTCAATGGAAATATAGGTGAAGATCCATCAATTCACATAATGACTTTTCATTTGTGGTGCTCATCTAACACCCTCAATGATGATTCGATTAGGCTTTGCCTTTTTCAGAGAATGCTCACTAGTCCGGCAACGAAATGGTATATTGAATTGCCTATAGATTCGTTTGATAACTTCAGTGCACTTGCCACTACTTTTCTAACCCACTTTCAGTTACCTATAAGGTACGAAATGGGAACAAAACTCCTTACCAAATTTAAACAGACAACAACCACTCACATATTTGATCATAGTCATGAGTGGTAACATTGTCATTGAATGGTAAAGACATAGGTTCCTGATTAGCTTTTAGCCGAGTGGTTTATTAAATCCATATTACCTTCTATTATTGAGGACATGGCGAAAGAAGGAGTTGTCACTGAAGAGCAAGTCAGTGCTCATGCCCAATATTTAGACTTGATCTATACTCAGTCTGGCACACTCTATGACAAAATTCTTGATGCTCCTAGACCAGAATTTTCCATTCCTCCCCCTCCTAAATCAAATAGGGACTCTCATGCCGGTGATGGTGTGAACGATACCTCAATCACAGAAACCACAAAGGCTCCATCTAGTAGATCCCTTGCACTTTCTAGTCAAAAAGAAAATGTAAAAACTCTTGCCTCGAAGATTAATTATGTGTCATTTGACAAGGGCAAGAATCCAAAGAAAGCATGGGGCGAGAAGAAAGGGAAAGATAAAAAGAAGAAACAGGAGAATTCAACTCCTCAAAAATCTTCTGAGAACCCTATTGGGTGAAAGAAACCTCGTGATCCATGTTACATTTGTAGTGAGGACCATTACACACGAGATTGTCCACATCGAGTTGAGATTACGAAATTGTTAAAGACTTCAAATACCTCAGTGGTGTTGAATGATCCACTTCCAAACCCAGAAACTAATATGGTTCCTATCGATCATGCTTCCACATCCCAAGTGCTTATGCTATCCATCTCAAAACAACAAAATGATGCTTTGATATTGACAAGGAATAAAGATTATGGGAATCCATCGTCGTCAAACAACAAAGCTACAGATCAACCTAGTAGTTCGGCAACAACTTCACTAGAAGTTGTTCCGCCCATCATTCTTGAATTAACTATAAATACGCCAAAGGGAGTAGTACATAAATTGACATTTAATCCTCATTCTCGAGCAGCACAGAATTATAATATAGTGGAGGATCTAGCTCAATTGCCATCCGCTATGTCGACACTTGAGGTACTGTAGAATTGCCGCTACCAAAAGCAGACTTTGTTATCAGAATTAGGTGGGATTGATCCAGCCAATTCCAATTTAGTGGCCTTTAACCATAAAGGATACAAACCTCAGTTACCGACCCAACTCGCTTTCCTTATATAGGTAAAAACCCTCAATAAAACTATTCATCAAACAATCATTGATGAGGGGGCATCTATCTGTATTATGTCAATGAGTTGCTGGAAAACTTTAGGTTCACCACCCTTGTCACGATCATCAATGAAATTAAAAGAATTCGATGGAAGAACATACACGCCATATGGGATTTTAAGTAACTTGCAAGTTGAACTGGGGGGCAAGACAGTAGAAGTTGAAGTCGAGGTCATTGATGGAAACCTTGACTACAATATCTTATTGGGAAGGCCCTGAATTTGTGCTATGGCTGCCGTTGTGTCTACATATTTTAGAAAGATTGTATTTCCCTTCCAAGGAGGAATTACAATCATTGACCAACTAGCCTTTTTTCCTAATAGTTCACAAGCTACTGGAAGAATTCCATTGATCCATGGAAGTTCTCAATTTCTTCAAATGTCAGAGTAGGTCTCCTAAAAGACCCTTCTTTAATGGGTACATTTTCCCTTCCCCCTCCAACCAGAATTGCGGAAGTGGCCACAATGGAAACCTGTCATATGATATCTTCTACATCCTCTAAGATTAAGAAGAACTCTGACAATTTTGATAGTGTGGATCACCGTGAGGTGTTTCCCCCAAGCCCCATAGAATCTTTGTAGCAATCAATTTTCTGGGTCTGGGTGGTGAACCCAAATCAACACTCGATGAGTGTTTGGATGGATAGGTCTCTAGATTATGGTACCTCTTCTGATCCTTGGTCTCATATACATTCTACAGACAAAGGAATCATTCAGTCGATGATGATAGGAGAGATGTCATGGGAAGATTACCACCATCGTTCCCACATTCAAGATAGCAATGAAGATTATTCAAGCGACCTTAATCATCCTTCAGTTTTTGATTTTCTATCAAATACCGTAAATACAGTGGATTCTAAGTGAAATCTGTCCAATATTGAAGAAACTATTGCCATCAATATCTTGACCAAACCTAATGTTGTAGAGAATATTCATGTTGGCAAATCATGTTCTTCATCAGAACTTGAAATTTATTGCGCTCTCTTTCGCAAATTTAGAGATGTCTTTGCATGGTCATATGAAGAGATGCCAAGCATTGAATCGAGAATCATTGAACATGAAATCAAGATGTATCAAGATGTCAAACCAGTACGACAACGACTTCGACGTGTTCACCCAAAGAAAGTCGCTACCATTAAGGCAGAAGTTGAAAAACTTTTGCATGCTGGTTTCATTTACCCCATTCCTCTCACTGATTGGCTATCGAATATTGTTCCTGTGATGAAAAAGAAAAGAACAATTAGAGTGTGTGTCAATTATAGGGATGTAAATCAAGCATGTCAAAAGGACAACTACTCTACACCCTTTATCGACTAGATAATTAGCGAATGTGCCAGATGTGAAATATTTTCATTCATGGATGGATTTTCCGGATACAATTAAATCAATATCCGCCCATAGGACTAGTCAAAGACTGCATTTATATGTCCGTGGGGCACATTCGTGTATCGTAAACTACTTTTCGGTTTGAAGAATGCAGGGGAAACTTTTCAGAGGGTAATGAACCATGCCTTCCGTGACATCAAAACACATCATTCAACCATATCTAAACAATCTACCGGCTCATTCATGAAAGCGGACTGATCATCCGCAGCATTTGAGAGCCATATTTCTATGTTGTGAACACTACAAGATACAACTTAATCTGCACAAGTGTGTGTTTTGTGTTGGCTCTGGTCGATTACTTGGTTTCGTAGTTTCTAAAGATGGAATTCGACTCGACACATTTAAGGTTTAGGCAATCGATGACATGCCTCCACCTTCAAATTTTCTTCAGATTTAGAAACTCCAAGGGAAAGCTAACTTTCTGAGGAGGTTCATTCCACGTTATGTCGAACTTGCTAAAGGTTATACGCATCTTTTGGAAAAAGAAGTACCCTTCCTTTGGGATCAGGTTGTGCAAGCTTCCTTTGATGCTTTAAAATGTTCCCTGTTAAAAGCATCATTAATGTATGCTCCTGTCCATCAAAAATACTTTAACCTGTATCTCGCCGTCACAGATACAACCATCGCCATGGTTTTAGTGCAAGAAGATAATGGAATAGAACATCCTATATATTAATTAAGTCGCAACCTTAATGATATAGAAATCAAGTACTCTTATGTTGAAAAGCTGGCTTTAGCAACTATTCAAGCAATACAAAGATTTCAACACTATGTTCTATTTCGCAAGACCACCATTGTGTCAGACTGCAACCCTATGACCTACATACTGTTGCGTAATTACTAGGGGGAAAATATTCCAAATGGATATCCATTTTGCACGAATTTGATCTAGAATTCACCAAATCCATATCAAATAATTCTCTCATCTTTGAGGAGTTACTTTGTGACCTCCCATCATCATCCAACGATTTAACATCTAAAACATCAATCGTGGATGAAACTTTGTTTCTGATATCATTAAGCGATCTATGGTACAGAGATATATTGGTCTACATCCAAACCCAAACTTTTAAGGATAACACCTCTCGCTCTGAATAGTGATGTACTCGATACTAAGCCAAAGACTACCTGATCATTGGCAATACACTTTACCATCGTGGTGTCGATACAGTTCCGCAAAGGTGCCTCACGCATGAGGAGGCCGAAAAAGTTATGAATGACTGTCATTCAGGTGCTTGTGGGGGGAATCTATCTTGTTATGCTATTTCACAAAAGATCTTAAGAGTAGGTTTCTTCTGGCCCACCATATTCAGAGATTGCATAACAGTAGTCAGAAGTTTCCATGCTTGTCAGATTTTTGATCACAAAACCAGATTACCACCTGCACCACTGCATGCAGTAGTTGCTGTATATTATAGTCACAGTCAACTATTTCACAAAATGGGCTGAGGCGATGCCTACATTAAACAACAACGGCGAAACGGTTGCTCTTTTCTTTTTTAATCATGTAGTCTCTAGATTTGGTGTTCCATAGGCTATAATCACAGATCATTGAACACATTTTAGCAATCACATGATGGTTGGGTTGACTACCAAATTAGAACTGTCCCACAATAGTTGTACTCCATTATTCACAGGCTAACGGACAGGTTGAGGCAATCAACAAAGTCCTTAAGCACATGCTGTAGAGAATGATTGGAATCCATAAATGGAATTGGCATTCAATCCTATACTAAGCTTTGTGGTTATATAAGACTTCGGAGAGAAATTTAACTGAATTTATGCCCTTTCAGTTGGTGTATGGTCTGGAAGCTGTCTTACCAATTCAATGCAAAATTTTGTCCCTCAGGCTCGCAATTGATCTTCTTCTCGAAACTTCGGAAGAAGGGGCTCGTTTCTTGGAACTAATCCACCTGGATGAAACTTGTCGTGATGCCACGTTGGCTAATGAAGCACATAAGAAATGTGTCAAGGCACAATTTGACAAAAATGTCAAGCCTCGTGTCTTGTCAGAAGGTGACCTGGTCTTACTGTACGATCAGGACTCCGACAAATTGGGGGCAGGTAAGTTCGAACCATTATGGATGTGCCCCTTCATTGCTAAAGGGGTATTGACAAAAACAACTTACGAGCTGGTCGATTACGATGGGATTCCACTGTCGCAACCTTGAAATGGGTTGTAACTTAAACGTTACTATGCTTGATTAAGTGTAGTAATATCTTTGTATATATGTTTTATTGCATTTTTGTTTTCTTTTAGAGTTGTCATTTTGGTTAGGTAATCCACTTTTCATTTGTTGCATATGTTATACTTTTTGGAACCATTTGTTGGGTATGCCAACAGAGCTAGTCATAGTACGCAGAACCTATCTTCTATGGCCTGGGCCATTTTTGCTCGAAGCGGCAAGTTAGTGAGTTTCAGGGGGATATGTATTGGCTGATCAACGAACAACATCATTGAATATAGCGTGTTGATTGAGCTTCTCTCTAATTCCATTTCACATGGCATATGCCGACTTGTTGTCAGGCTAGATTTGCAACTTGTCATTCTACAGCTTACTGGTATTTATTCTGTTCGGAACCCAACTATTTATTGCATGTTCCTAAGATTCAGGATTTTGGAAAGACAATTTGATTCTATTCAATATCAACACATTTCCAGAAATTTAAACACATTAACTAATTCATTAGAAAACTATGTGTTACATAGAAATTTGCAACATTTGTAAAGAAAGCATTTTACATTAACATTTGCAACAGGATTGCATATCTTAACCAAAATAAAACTCCGAAAATCAAAAAATATATAACTATTTATAGTTTTTACAAAAAGTTTTGTGTCCAGGAAAAAATTGGTCACATGAGCAGAAACTCAAAAATGAATGTAGAAAATCATCCTAGACTAATGATGCTGGTGATAACATGTCACTGCCTATGCGATCATCTGCAAGAGCCTGGTCCACCGATTCGGCACACTAGTAGTATGGCGCTGTAACCTCAAAGGTAAAGCATCCGTCCTAACATCCTGAATACCAAGAGTGAGGCCCTCAATCTAATCCTGTAGCACTGCTAGGGTCTTCGATATGTCCAGATCCCGAAGGACGACCCTCCCAATAGCTTCTCTTACTGGAGCATCAGCCACCGCCCATGGGCATGCTACTAGTTGCACTAGCCCAATATCTGCACACACATATGAGTTTGATTATTCTTGGTAACATTAAAAAACAAAAAAAATTATAAAACTGATAAACAAAGAAGTGGTCGAATCATTTTACCTATAGCGCTCCACTGCTCGCCAGCTGGTAACGCCAAATCTGAGTTGCCTCAGAAATCCATCCCGACATATGGATACTCCACAAAGACCATCTCCTGATAGTTGGACTACTCAAGAAAGGCATCAGAGGAAGAAATTTGTGACTGACCAGCATGTCTGGCCATAAGATGAACCAACCTCTGCATCCGTGGTTCCCTCGGTGCTAGTAATCCCAGTGAAATGTTCTAAGGTTGCATCAATGGAATCCTCTCCAAGGAAAAAGCAGTCAATATGGAACTATAGCCAAAATTCTTGGATATTTCATTATTTACTTTGGAAAGTTGTTCTTTTATGATAGGAAGTACCGTCTCGCACCAGTTAAACACCTTCGGTTCCAACAATTCTAGGGCGTACTCCATGTAAGATCTGTTTGCCAAGTGTAATGCCACACTGCCAGCCAATCTAGCAAAGGTAAATAAAATGGTCCTCAAGGGCTGATCAATGACATCCCAGATATTGATCTTGCCATCTCTAGTAGGCTGAGATCCATCTCTACAGAACTGACGAATATAATCTTTCATAGATTCACCTCCACGGGTGGATCCTGATATTCAAAGAGGGGGACCATGCCTCGATAATCCCATCAGAAAGTAAATATCTTCAACTGTTAATGCAATAGATTTTCCTTTGATCTGGAATACCTAATTGATCATATCCCAAGAATCAAGAAAATACTACAACAAACTGATTTGTTGCCTCATGCTGGATATGCGGAAGAACTTCAGCAAGCCACAGTTTCGTAATGTAGCAACTGTACCTTGGTCATGTAAAGAAATCATTTCCTCTTCTTCATGTTCACATTCACGCCATGTGACAACCATCTTGATCCAACAAGTATCTAAAACACAAACAAAATATGAGTTAGGATCCAAATTTGAGCAAAAACAGGCAACAATTTCATGAAAATCACTATGTAAAGTTGCCCTTCTGCGCCTATCACAGCCTTCCTTTGAGCAAGGTGAGATGCATATTGACTGGCTAGTGTACAGCTCAGTATGCATCGCACCTTTTGATATAGGTTACGTGTGATGGTTGGAGAACGAATTCTTCAAACCCCAGGGGCCTAGAAAAAGGGAAAAACTTGCTCAAAATCAAGAAAGGATGGAACGAAAATGAAGAGCTCAAGGTTAGCTCCTACTTGGTCATGACGGCGCAGAGAACAGTCCAATAGATCTCCTGAAATCAACTGATGAAATTTGAGGGAAAACCACTCCAGAGCTCCAAATATCCCAAATTTGAAATGAAATGACGAAAGTGAAAGGTAAAACTACTTTTTCTATTTACTATTCACATACTTCAAGTAAAATGTTAGTTTTAATTCATTTTTCATGAATACATATGTATTTCTAATCAATTTGATGGAGTAATGGAGCAGGTTGAATGACTGATGAAAGAATATAATGTGCTAAACGGTGAATGGAACATCTTTAACCACTATTTTGAGCATATGTTGTCGCATGGTTCAAGCTTGTTAAAAAATAAACCTACCCATGAGCAATGTTATCGCATGGTTCAAGCTCGTTAAAAAATAAACGTACCCCTGAGCAATGTTATTGCATGGTTCAAGGTCATTAAAAAATAAACCTACCACTGAGCATACTTCCCCATGGTTCAAGATCATTAAAAGATGAACCCGCCTTTGGTAAATAACGTTTGTGATTGCCATGCTATCTGCCTTTTGAGCCTTGGTTGTGTTCTTGCCATCACCTCCATTCTTTTGGCCGATCATACGCTTCCACTTGATTGTTTACCATTTTGAGGAATAGTTGCAATGAGTGGTTTTATTAGCCGCCCTCTTCACATCACCATGTTTTGAGAAGTTCCAAGCTTACCCGAAACCAGTTGCTACCCTAAACGCCACTCGTTCCTCAAAAATGAGTCTCCTTTAAACTCTTTTCAGACTCATTAAATATGAAAATATTGTCGAGCTATTGGCCTTTCCGGCTCGTTAAAGTAATGGGAAGTGCCATCCCTCCTATATATTTTAAATCTTTTCGGACTTGAGGGATTATCTCACGAAAAATTTTGAGTTCTTGTCTTTTCATCTCGCTAAAGTGATCAGAAAGTCATCCCTTTTCTACTATTTTATCTTTTTTTTAACTTAAGGGATTATGCTACGAAAAAGAATTGCTGGAGTTTCATTTTTGTCCCTTTTCAAACTCTCTAAACATGAAAAGGACCGAGTTATCCTTTTCGTTAAACTTGTTAAAACAATAGTGACAAACTTGTCACCTAGACAAGAATGAGTTTCATTGTTGCTAGGCTCATTAAAACATAGTGACAGGTTTTCCCGAAGGGAAAATTATAGAACAAGTGTATGTTATCCTTCTCAAGCTTGAAAAAAATAAAGAGGTACTGGTTAGCAATGACTGGGGAAAAAGGGAAGAAAACTTGAAGAATTTTATGGTAGCAGGTCGCTCTTGAACATGACACTTTCACTCCATCACCATGATTGAGTCAGGTTGGGTTATTCTGTTCACCGGTCATTTCACCATTGTTCCTCCACACAATCCATCTTTTGGGCTTAACACTACCAATCCATCTCAGTGTCACCGATATGTTCAAGATAATTCATTCAATTGAGAATTCGCCATCCATTTAATGCCTCATTCACTACGATACCTTCACCCTCCATTTTTCATGGCCGCCATTCTTCAACCTTGTGTCGGTAGATTGTTTTCACCTGCAGAAAATCATTTGCTTCATTTCATGTCGTAGATGTGGGATACATTAAGGCCCTCCTACAATGGATCACTTCTTGTTGACGTCAGCTCATTATCCAAGAAGTTGACTTAGAAACCACCCTTTCAGTACTTTGAAGCTTGCATGCCTCAATGGCAAGTTTCTCACTTCCGGCGATAGGTTGACATCAATGACCTTCGACCAAAAGATTTTTCTTGGTGTTTGACATCAGATCATATATTCACACCACGTGAATTGTACTGTAGTACCTTGAGGGTCATTATCATTATCGGTGATTCCTCTCGCATTTGTTAACAACTTACATTATTGGCTGGTAATCAGGTGATGTCTTTCCATGTTCGACTTCAGAAAATATTTTCACATGGATTGACTTGTACATCGAGTGAAGACTGAACGAGTTTGAAGACCTCGGATCTAGTTTTATCAATCTGAGCTGTGATATATTCAGGAATATAAAGACATCAAATATACACAGAAGCTGCACAGATGGTCATCCAAGCCAAGGATGATAACTCTACATATAAAGAATCACCAGTCTGCAACCACAGACAATTATCTATTCTATGTACATGAAAATGAATTTATAAAGCTGAGCATGGGAATGCCCATCTCAGCTAGATCATAAAAAAATTATATGATGATGATGTATTGTATTGTATCTTATACAGGTCACCTTCTAGTTCGAATACCTCGGATCCTCATGATAAAGCATTTCACCTGACATCAAAGATTTACAACTTCATGCTTTAGGGGGCAACTATTATAGACATATTTTGGCACTTCAACCCCAATATTATATGTCGATAAACTAGGGATCTTTAACCCCTAAAAGTGTTGTTTCATACCCTAAAGGATCATGGTCAATTGATTACATCATTCCCCAGAAGTTCCACCTGAAAAACCACTCAGAACTGGCCAACACTGGACCATACTCACTGCTCCATTGTCAGGGTGTGATGCATACTGACTCCTACACTAGCCAGGTGTGATGCATATTGAAGAGGCCTTCTGTAGGGTGCGATGAGTGAGAATGGAAAAATGTCTGAGATAGTTTTCTAAGTGGATGCTGATGGAATCTTCTAGAAACTTCTCCTATGACACTTGCCTCTCTGAAATCACCTAGGGATGAGTAAGATATTCAAGAAATCTCCAAGTGGAACCGATAACAAGAAGTGGAATGAACCTGATCAAAAACCGAGAGATGACTCACACCCTTGCACACATATATAAATGGATCCCTCATCTGAGAGATCTGGAGGCTGGAATTTTGTAATTTGCAAGGAAGTGCTGATAATTTGTCTTTGAGAAAGAGAATTATATAGTTGGGTGATCTTCCTTTTCATGAGGTGAAGAGGGCTTTGATGCTGGATCAGATAGCTGGGTTGTAATTCTCCCTTTATATTTAAAAATTTTCTTTGAGTTTTCCTCCATACAATTGTGTATTTGTGAATGTTGTTATTTGTGAATGTCGTTGTATGTTCATTGTATTTCTGATTCTACAATGCTTATGATATAATAGATCAAGATGCTTTGATGGTATTCTGTTACTTTGTTTCTATAGGTATTCTCTAAATGGGATAAGTAGGAGAGGAGTTGCGAGCTCTATCAAGGGAGGGAGAGGTCAAGCAAGGAGTTAAGAGGAAGATCCAGGTTGGTTCCTTTGTCTCTATCTTATCTGTCATACATAGAGGAAATTTCAAATTGCTTTGAATTGTTTGTTTCTAGGATAGTTGCCAATCCTAGAGGGCTAGTCGATTGAAAAGACACTAGTTTTCCTAGAAACATCACTACAGAAACCTCTACAAATCTGAGTTGATTTCCTGGACCCAAAGCTACCTTCCTCATTTGATCCAACAACCAACTATTAAAATCAATCAAAATCCTCTCAGAAAATATACCTAGCCTAAAATCAACGTTAAATTTTCAGTCATCTCAAGACCTAGTTGCCATATTCTAATTGAGTTTGACAAGGAGAGAGCCCTCTCCCAACCTAGTAGGGCTAGCCACCAGGTTAAGCATGGTTTAATATTACCCTAGACCTACCTTCCTTCAGCTTGAGGTAGATTTACGCTCTAACATACTCATTTTGAGACAATTTTAATTTGTGATTCTTCCTGTCTCTAGTTATTCTCATACCAAGGCTTTGTTTTGTAGCACCCAAATCCTTCATTGCAAATGAGTTTGCCAATTTTCTTTTGAGCACATTTATTTCCTGCATGTTAGAACCTACAACAAGCATGCCATCTACATAAAATAACAATATAATATAGCTACCATCATTTTTCCATTTGAGATAAACACAATGATTAGAGTGACATCTAGCATAACTTTGTTCAAACATAAACCTATCAACTTTTAGATACCACTACCTTGGAGCCTATTTTAAGCCATACAATCTCTTCTTAAACTTACACACTAGTTTCTCCTTCCCTTTTACCTCATATCCTTGTGGATGCTGCATGTATATCTCTTCGTCCAAATCCCCATGGAGAAAGGTTGTCTTTACATCTAACTACTCAAGATGCAAATCTTCAGCTACTACTAGACTTAAAATAGTTCTGATCGAAGTCATTTTCACAATAGCGAAAATATCTCATCAAAGTCTACATCCCTTTTCTGTGCAAACCCTTTCACCAAAAGTCTAGCTTTATACATTTTTCTACGTCCATCTTCTTCCTTCAACTTGTAAACCCATTTATTCTGCAATGTTGTTTTACCTGCAGGAAACTTGACTAAGTCCCAAGTCTAGTTATGTACTAAGTAGTCCATTTCTTCTTTCATGGCTTGCTCTGACTTCTTCTTGGTTTTTACATGTACTACTTCTTCCTAACATTTTGGTTCACTAGAATTAGTCAACAATACATAATATAATGAAGGAGAGTATCGTTTAGGGGGTCTACTTATCTTGGTAGATCTTCTAACACCACTTTTAGGTGTTTGAGGTGCTTGTTGCTATTGTGGTTGTTGTTCTACATGTTGATCATTATGATATTCAGGAACCATCACTTTTTCTATGATCTCCTCAAGCATTGCGTATTCTCTGTTTTCTTTTTCCTATTTCTTTTCCTGCAGTTGATCCTTATACAAAACCTTTTCATTAAATATGATATCTCTACTCCTAATGGTTTTGTGTTTTTCATAATCGTAAAAGCGATAACCAAAATCATTAACACCATATCCAATAAAAGTACATTTTTTTTATTTTTCCTCAAGCTTTGTTCTATTTTCTTTATTAATGTGGACAAAGGCTTCACAACCAAAATTATTTCAAAAAGATTAGTTTACCTTTTTACCTGTCCTTTCCTCCTCTAGAATACCACAATCCAAGGAACTTGAAGGCCCTTTGTTTATTATATAAATAATAATATCTACAGTATCTATGCAAAATTGTAAAGGCAATCCTACATGCAATCTCATGCACCTTGCACGCTCCATGATTGTCTTGTTCATCCTTTCTAACACACCATTTTCTTAAGGTGTTCTTGGAATTGTCTTCTCTCTACGAATTCCCTTTTCTGAACAGTACCTCTCAAACTCTTTGTTGCAATATTCACCTCCATTGTCTGATTTAAGACACTCCAACCTTTTTCTTGTCTTGTTTTCAACCAAAGCTTTCTATTTCTTGAAAGTATCAAATACATCAGATTTATTTCGAATACAATAAATCCATATTTTTCTACTTGCATCATCAATAAAAGTAACATAATAACAAGAGCAACCAAGTGATGATACCTGAGCAGGTCCCCATACATCTGTATGCACAAGCTTTAATTTTTCACTCTTCTTTTCTTTCCCAACTCTATGGAATCTTACTCTCTTTTGTTTTCCATAAACACAATCCTCATAGAATTTTAAATGAACATGCTTCAATCCCGGCAACAAATTTCTTGAGTGAATAATTTGCATCCCCTTCTCACTCATGTGCCCGAGCATATGATGCCACAATGTCGTATCTCTCCTATAGAGGTTAAAGCATTAACACAATTAGAAATACCATTGCATAAATACACACCAACCTTTTCTTGTTTTGCTATTACTAGTTATCCTTTAGTGGCCTTCTAGGTTTTATCTGTAAAAATAGTCACAAAGCCTTCACCTCCCAACTGCCCTATTGAAATAATATTTTTCTTCAGATTTGGAACATTCCTTACCTCCTTCAATAGCCATTGATTTCCTTTCTGCTGTTTTATGAAAACTGTACCTATTCCAATTATTTTATAGGGTTTATCATCACCCAATCGAGCCTGTCCAAAATCTCCTTGAATATAATCATGAAAATGTTTCCTATCATGTGTGGCATGGAATGAGGCCGCTGAATCTACCACCCAGGCCTCAATAATATTTTCTAAAGAAAGAACCAAAGCACCTTGTAAAACGTCACGTGTTACATTCGCTTCATGATTATTTTTTTGTTGTGCATCTCCTTCTTTTCCCTTTCGAGACTTGCAACCTTTCTTCAGGTGTCCTGTCTTCCCACATTTCTAGCATATTATCCCCAATCTAGACTTGGACCTTCCTTTTCTTGACTCAGTGTGATATCCAAGGCTCTTTCCTCTTTCCATTTTTTCCCCCAGTCTTTGCAGTCAAAGCATTAGCTGATGTCTCATCGGAGCTTTTCCATTGCATTTCCTCGCTAAGGATTGCACCAACAACATCAACAAAATTTAAAGTACTAGATCTAGAGACAAAGTTACTAATGGCCATAACCAAACCATTCCAAATTTATGGCAACGATGACAGAAATAATAGAGCCCTAATTTCATCATCAAAATATCCAACTGTATCAGGTTGTTAAAGCTGGCCAACTCTTGCACCAAGGCAAGTGGCTCACCGAGGACCAAGTTTAGCAGAAGTTTCCACATCTCATGGGGACAATCAACGTAATGGGGACCAATACTTCCTAAGGGGGGAGGAATGATCTAGTTGGATTTTTGTGGCCACTTTCCTATTCCACTTGGATCCCCTCCTTTTTTTATTTCAATTTTTTAGTTCCCTCAATTTTAGCACAATTTACTATTTTTGGCAGTTTTTTGGGTCCTAAACTTTCATAGCTATTTTGAGGCCCTAAACGATGTTTTTTGGAAAACAAGTGAATGCAAGTATTTAATTAATGTTTTGAGTCTAAACTTATATTTCTTGGATAGATGTTTCTAACTAGGTGTCATGCGTGTGAAGCGAAGATCATATGCCAAAGCTATTGATCTAAAAATGAGATCTTAGACAATTATTAAGGTATTACAGACTCATGTAAATGGATTTTCCTATGTTACTTTGTACAATGGATTGATAAGATTGCGAAATACATAGACAATGAAGCAATTAAAGAACATAATAGACAAACACAAATAAACACAACAAGTTTAATAAGGAATTCACCCAACACTCCTGGGCTACGTCTCCTGGTCCAGCCTTCAGTGGTGACCTCTATATTATTTCTTTAGAAGCATAGTTTTTAAAAAAGTGAGGTTAATTTTAGTCTCACACAATAGATACAAAACAACAAGGCTTTACTTGGATCTCCGAAGTCTTTCTGAGTACATAGACTCTCCTCACTGACTCTGTCTCTATTTTCTCTCTGTCTCAACACTTCTTGCTCTGTTTTCTGTCACTCTATGGCTTTAAATCCAATCGATGATGTCTGTTCATTTCTCCTTCTCGGGCTCTTTGGCTTCCTGGCCTTTGTCTACTCAAATCCCCCTCTGAGCATTACCAATCATTGCTAAACGCTTTCATGGATGGTGCCCACCTGTTCTGTAATGGAATGGTTCATCAGGCCTTTGAAATTCCTCGAAATAGTGTTCTCTGTGTTCACAGAGAAAGACACTAAAAACACAGGAAATTCACCAAAATACCATTTATAGGATTTGAAATACTATAGATTCTAAGTTATAACTCCTATTGGGTCCACCTATATGTCGCTTATTGGATCCCCACCGTTGACCTGGGAGATCTAGATCCAATGGCTATGGTTCATTTCGGGCGCCTCATTCACACCGGGGTTAACCGCCCGAAAAGGGTGGTTTTCTCTCTCCAGGGCCTGGCCATGTGGAAGCTAGTGTATGGGCTTGGGCGAAGCTCGACCAAAACCACTTACCGCCTACGGCCACTCGAAATCTCGTTTTTTTCCTTTGTATTAAAAAATATACATTAAACATGAAAATCCTGCTCATATCAAACTTGAAATAATATAATATCGCATTCATAGATCCCGTTGGGTCCGGTTTCCTCGCATCAATGCTTCCCTTCATATTTCGTTGATTAAATGAAATATGCAAAATACATAGCAAAACACCTTTTTGCAGATCTCAAAACATATCAAGCATTTCCTATAGCTTTCTCGAGTCCGACCATCTCATCGCATATATGTAACGACCCTGCTCCTTGTATTTGTCGATTGTGATATCATGATTCAATTTGGGTTGTTGTTCTGCGTGCTTGGTTGATGGTCCTCGTTGACGCGCACTAATCATGATCACAACCATTATATGGTTGTCCCCGATAGCCTCCACCTGTCACTGTTGATTGCAATGTGCCGATCTGGACCGTTGATCGGCCAGATCTGATGGCTCCTATGCATCGCTGTTGATAACTTGTTTTTCCACTATTTCTTATGTTTTCGCTGCTGATAGTG
>APFE031302966.1:0-10895 GCA_000404065.3 Pinus taeda
CCATCCCATAATGGGAAATTTGGAACTAAAACAAATTGCACCCATCACAAAAGTACTCATGAAAAACAAGGGATAAACCCTTAAAGAGGGACTTCTTTTTCTCCTATATTCCATAATGGCTTTTGCCAAATTATTAGACAAAATTTGAACCCAATTCATTATTGTTACGTTCACAACTGCATTTATTAATGGAAGCTATTCCGGGGAAAATGTGGTGCTATCTGGTTTACAGAATAATCTACATAGCATGGCTGCTACAAAACTATAATGGGGAGAGATAGATGTTATAGAATACATACCCGTCTTATCTCGTTTGAGCTTGCCTTTGTTTGTTGTCCAGGCCCGCGTGACATCTGCTGAGTCTTCATTCTCCTTAGCAAATTGCTCGAGGAACTGTTTATTGTACAACTTCTATGGCTCTGGTAAATGGTACATTAGCCGTAGGCTGTCTGCTGAAAAAGATCCCATAACCTCTTGCCTGTGATTCTTGAATTCTCTGTCCGAGACGTACTCCACATCAATTATCCACTTGACCATATCCGTTTATGGCATTATCTTCATTCTTGCAGCTATGCGATCTAGGAATGAGCATGATGTCTCAAAGTAAGAGGCGTCAGAGGAAACATGAGCATCGATTGTGGCCTTTGCTACCAGTGGCCTTGGTTTTTCCTCTTCTGACAAATCATACATGGCCTCCCATGTTGAAGTTCCTTCGCCTCTGCTGCATGTAGTATCAGAGAAAAGAGGGATCATTTCTAACTTTTTAGACGCAACTGCCTTTCCCTTCTTTGCCATTGCATCTAACAACTCTTCCTGCAGATTTTTCCTGAAATGGAGCAAAGCGAAAGCTATCAGATAGGCACAAGAAAGAATGAAAAATGAGGATGAATGATACAGCTAACCTTGAAAAGGTGACAAGAAAGGAGTTTTAATTAAACGCGATGAAAATATATTGTATCACGTTAAGCCTCTTTTCAACATAAATGCCATTAACCCATACTAACTATCCACTAATGATTCCTTATCACTATCTTTATTGCTCATTAATGTTTTGCATCGTATGACGGGAAGGAAAACTTTTAAGGTGGCAAACTTTAGTTGCGAGAATGTCGATTTTGTGATTGTGATGCAATATCACAAATCGCATTATCGCATATTTGATTGTGCGATTTCTTAGAGTTCCTTAGATTCTCGCGGGATGCGAGATGCAGGATAACGGTGTGTTCTTTATTGTCTAAAGCGGAGTTTGTTTGATGGAAATTTTACCTTATAAAGCGCTTTTTATTACGCGGCGAACTTAAGTGCTACTTTATGACATAGGCTTTAATCGGGTCCGGGCTTTTGTCGCATTTCGCAACATCACACGATTCATAAGTTTTAAGGCCTCTCTTAAGTGTTCCGACGTGATGCGATATGTCGACCATCTCATTGTAATATCTCATTTCGCACCAACATGCTTCATGAGAGTGCGCCTTTTGTGAATGACGATATGCGATACGGGCTTTGTTTTAATAGGAAATGCCTTAGGCCTTAGTTTTAAACGAAAATGTCTAAGATATCTAGGTTAGTGTGGTGACTCTTTTGATCGCTTTTTGCGAGTTTTTCTTGTTAATAAGGCTTTTGAAACACTTGGTCCAGAGGTAGGCAAAAAGGCGAGTATTGCTAGCTTTCAAAGGGTTTTGACTTGATATCTTGCTTTATTCCAAAAGTTTGAAAGAAAGTGTCTAAATGCTACATTTGTTTTTTGAAGGATTTTATCAAGGGTCCCTATTTATTAATAGAATATTGGCTATTATATTAATAAATGTAGGGGGGGTGTTGTTGAATAGCACAACACGTTCACATCTCATGAACCAAGGAGACCAAGGAGGATGAAGAAGATTATTGTCTGGGCAAATTCTGTATTGAGTTTTCTGTACTCCTTTCAAGCTCATACTACACCTTGGACCTGTGGAAGAATTGCAGACTTAGGACTTGAAGGATAGTCACTTTGGAGGCTCGGATTAGTGGCCTGTGGAGGCTTGGACAAACTTGTTAAAGGCCCGGAATTACAGATTTGTGGAGGCTCGAGGGTCGGAGTTACAGGCCTATAAAGGCTCGGACCTGTGAGAGGATTGGATCTGTGGAAGCTCGGACTTTGGAGGCTCAAATTTGTAGCTTAACGTTGAAGGCTCAGACTTGTTGCATTTATACCTCAGATCTATGGCTTAAACAGTTCAGGCCTATGCTTTGAAGTTCAGATCTGTGGCATAAAAGAACTTGTGACTGATTAGACCTTTGTTGAAGCATCACTTGAAGCACTTCAAAAGACCTTTAGGGACAACCTTTGAAGACACCTTGGAGCAGATCTAAAGGAGCTGTTAGGATTGTTGAAGTGACATCTTTTGAAGTAGAGCAAATTATAGGCATTATTTGGAGTAGACTTTGAAGTAAATAACTTCGAGCCTTGGACAATGCACAAATTAGGAATCTGTGGCAGTCTTGTGGAGCAATTGTTTGACTATTGAAGGAATTCTTGAAGCTTTTGAAAGTAAGTCATTTATACATTCTATTTGATAACAAAGTTGAAAGTTGGAGGGTTGGAGCCCTAGAGGTTGGATCCTCGTAAATTCCATGTTGGAGCATGGAAAAGTACAGGTTGGAGCTTGGTGGATTGGAGGGTTGGATCCCTCAATATTATTGTACTCAATTTATTGTAAAAAGAGGATTGGTGTCTTCATCTATTCTTGATAAAATTCCTATTATTTACTTTCTTGTGGTCATTGTGAAAGATCTTAATTGGCATTAATTATAACAATTGAATGAAACATTGATTCACCCCCCTTCTCAGTATTTCAACAATTGGTATTGGACCCAACTTCTTGATAATCAGCCTAACAATTGGATGAAGAATTTTTAGTCACAATGACCAGTAAGGATTTTGGAAAAATCCCTCAATTTGATGGAACAAAGTTTTCCTTTTGGAAACATAGGATGAAATTTTATCTGATGTTTCTTGGACCAGAGCTATGGAAATCAGTTCTAGATGGGTATAAAGTATCACCTTCTCCCCCAACAGATCAGGACAGAAGAAAAATTTATATAGCAAATGCCAAAGCACTAAATTCCATAACAAGTGGAATCTTTGATTCAAAATTTACAAAAGTTATGAACTGTGAATCTGCCAAGGAAATGTGGGACATGCTTATTGCTATCTATTGCTTATTGCTATCTATGATGGCGAGTCTTAAAATGAATGACAAAGAAGACATTGAAGCCTTTTTCCTTTGAGTGGATGAAGTTGTCAACTCACTCAAGGGTCTAGGTGCAGACATTGAAGAAAGTATAGTTGTCCAAAAAGTTTTGAGATCACTTCCAAAATGATTTGATTCCAAAGTCAGTGCCATAGAAGAAATAAAGGACTTGGATACCCTAAAAGTGGATGAACTTCATGGGATTCTCATTGCATATGAAATGAGAAAAGGGATCTCAAACCCTGAGGAATTGGCATTTAAGGCTTCAAAAACATTGAAAAAAGGGAAAAATTGTAATTATAGCAGTGATGATTCTGATACTGAAACAGGACTAGCACAATTCATGAAGAAACTAAGGAAAGGGTCCAAACTCAAAGGCAAGTATCCTCTGATTTGTTTCAAGTGTGGTAGAATAGGACATTATGTTGCAAAGTGTCCTCATAAACATGATAGCGATGATGAAGATGAATCCGAAAGAGAAGAAGAAGGAAATGTGGATGAATTACTAATTAGTGTTGTTGAAGAAAATGAGAAATTAAGGAAAAGGGTCATTTCTCTCAAAATAGAAAAGGAAGAAGAAAAAAAGAAGGAAGAATTTTTGAACAACAAATTAAAAGAAAGAGAAGAAATATGCAAGAAATGTGAAGCTGAAATTGTCTCTCTAAAGAAAGAGTTGAATCAGGGTAATAAGAGCTTGCAAAGTTCTGAAACTCTTGATACCATCCTTAATACTCAAAGACCTCAACATGATAACATTGGAATTGGCTTCAAAGATGAATCATCAAGTTCAAAGAAGAATGCCAACAAAGAAATCCAAAGAAGTTATGTTGACATCCTTTGCAATCATCCAAAAGAAGAGAATTCGTTCCACCTAGAACAAAGATCCATCTACAACAATCCAAGGAATGAAAGAAAACTATCTCTAGGAAAGAATATTACATCAAGTCAAGGCTATCCAAACAGACATCAAACTAAAGAATATTACATCAAGTCAAGGCTATCCAAACAGACATCAAACTATCTTTCTTGGTTATTGTTTCTACTGTAAAAAATTTGGTCATCAAGCTAAACATTGCAAGGCTTATAAAGACAATAGCTCAAGGAGATGTAAGACCAATTATCAAAATAAGTTGCTTGGTTCAAAAGAACAAGGTCAAATCAAGACCTATAATTCATTTGATCCTTTGGCTAAGTATGATCTAGTATGTTCAAAATGCAATGATTTAGGTCATGATGCACAAAATTGTCCACTTATGTCAAAAAGGGAAGAATTGAAAAAGGGGGAACCCACTACGGATAAATGTGGTCTAGCTTTATGTGCACAAAGTGATGAAAATCACTGGTTTGTTGATAGTGGATGTTCAAGACACATGACAAGGGACCAAAAGAAGTTTATCTCATTAAATAAAAAGGATGGAAATGTATCCTTTGTAAGTGGATCTGCTAAAATTGCCGGAAAAGGGACAGTTTCTCTTGTTAATGGAAAGGGAAAAGCACAAAACACATTGCTAGTAGAAGGGCTCAAACAAAATCTTCTAAGCGTTAGACAGATTTGTGACTAAGGACATAATGTTATTTTCAGTACTAAAGATTGTGAGATAAGAAAATCCTTGTCAGGAGAAGTTGTGGGAAAAGGAGTAAGAACACCATATAATGTATACATTTTGAGTAAAATTCAAGAAGAAAAATGCTACATGAGTCAAACAGATGAAAGATGGTTATGGCACAAGCGATTAGGACACCTAAATTTTGATAACTTGGTTAAAATCAACAAACCAAGTGCAGTAAGAGACATTCCAAAAATTCTAAAATCACAACAAGTTGTGTGTAGCCCATGTCAACATGGAAAGTAAACTAGAACTTGCTTCAAGACTAAGGAATTCTCAACATCAATGCCTTTGGAGATCATACATGCAGATTTATCTGGACCAACCAAAGCTCCAGCTCTACAAGGAGAAAGGTACTTTTCTCTATTTGTAGATGACTATACTAGAATGATGTGGGTATTCTTCATAAAATTAAATCCAAAGCTCTTGAATGTTTTAAAAATTTCAAAGCCCTTGTGGAAATGAAAAGGAATAAAAATCAAGTGTCTTAGAACAGATAGAGGAGGAGAATTTACTTAAAAGGAATTCAATGATTTCTGTAAGTTACTTGGAATCAAAAGAGAACTTTTTGTAGCTAGAACTCCTAAACAAAATGGAATAATGGAAATAAGAAACAAAACTATGCAAGAAATGGCGAGAACAATGTTAATAGCAGCCGATTTGCAGGCCAAGTTTTGAAAAAAAGCAGTTGGGGCAATAGTGTATACCTTGAATAGAGCCCAACTAGGACCAATAATGATAAGACTCCATATGAATTATGGAATGGAAGACCTGCTTCAGTAAAATATTGTAGAATTTTGGAAGTAAATGCTTTATGCTGATCAATGATGACTCACTAGGCAAGTTTGATTCTCGTGTTGATGAAGAAATATTTCTTGGATATTCTATAAGGAGCATAGCATACAAATGCTACAATAATCGACTACGAAAGATAGTAGAAAGCATTGATGTGAGATTGACAAGGTGCTTCCAGAATAGGAAATTGAAGTCCGTGAAGAAGATTCTATTCTTGAAGAATCTGAAGAAGATACAACAAAGGAAGAAAAGGATCAAGAAAGTCAAAGGGAACCATCTCAAACTCCATAAAAGTAAAATTTGTTCAAAAACACCATTCGGAAGAACATATTATTGGTAATGTAGATGATGGAATACAAACCCGAAGAAGGATGACAAATACACCAAGAAAGGATGATGTTGCCTTACTATCCATGGTAGAACCAGAAAACTTTGCTCAAGCCAGTAAGAATCCTCATTGGTTAAAAGCTACGAAAGAAGAAATGTTTCAAATCGAAAAGAATGGAACATGGTGTTGATTTGGGGTAGCATCCGATGTGCTCTAGCCATGAAAATTGGTGGAGAGGCTAAAGCACATGAGACCTCCAAGACATAGAAATGGTTTGGGCAGGTTCTTCTGGGTTTAGGAGATATTAAAATAATTAATATTTTTAATTGAGTTCCTAAGTCTAAACTTAGGAAAAATAAAATATTAATGGGTATTAATATAAAACTGCGTTAGAAGGTTCTAAAAGACTTGGATCAAGCCAAATCTAATCTTTGTCGTTGATTAGAGATGTAATCTTGGTTGTTGAAGGACCAAGAGGAAAAATATAAGAGGAGACTTGAGGGTCAGTTGAGAATACACTAGAGTGATCAGTGATTCTATTTTTTAGAGCGGGGTTTGCTAAGAGAAGTCGAATCAGTTATCAGTTTGTAGTGAGGGGCAGCGGGTACGAGACAGAGAGGCAGAGATAGTGTCGAAGGACTAGTGCAGAGGCAGAGAGGCAAACATAGAAGCCAGAGGGAACCACATAGAGGTTAGCAGAGACAACGCAAAAGCCAAGAGGGCCTGCATCTTCCACGTAGACACTGCTGGAGTGACGCAAAGAGCCAAAGAGGCTATGCAGAGCCTTAGAGAGCTGATGCAGGGGGTTTTCAGGCTGATGCAGAGGCCAGGAGGGCTGACGCAGTGCTTCAGTTGTGCTGGAGAGGGTTTCGTGGGGTAGACTTTCCAAATAGAGAGGTATTACTGTCAGATTATTTTCTTTGTTGGGTGAGCCAGTTTGGCACCTAGTTGTACTTAGAAAGACTGCATAATAAAATAACCCTCAGAATTGTTGCATTGGTTTTCCCAAGTTGGGTTTCTTCGGGGATGTGTTGTACAAAAATAATGGTGTCACTTGTGTCTTTTTTGCTATTTCTTTCAGCTGTTGATCTGTAGATGGTTAAGACTGCATTTTGCTTATTTCAGTATTTATATGATTAAATAACTTGTTCATAATTAATAAGTAGGAGAAATAAACCAGAGAATACAGAGAAAATTTCTAACGGGTAATACTTAGAAATTTCAACATGGTATTAGAGGGTGGTTGCAGATCACAAGAGAGTTGAAGGCACCAACTGAAGCAAAGCATTTGCAGCGGAAACAACTGTTCCGAGTGATAGATGTTGTTCCTAGCAAAAGGCAGCGGAGAAGGGTTGACGCAGAGGGACTACGTCATCAGTTCGGGCCAGAGAGAGGTCAACGCAGAGGCTGAGGAGGGCAGAAAAAGGCTCACAAAGAGCCACGCAGAGACCAGGAGGGTTGACACAGTTGGCTTGGGGAGCATTTCAACCAGTGCTGAGATTGTGCAGAGCTTAGAGGCTCAGTGCTTCAGTTGTTGGGGATTAGGAAGCTGTGGGCAGTTTGCGAGGAGTGAAGTTGGTGGGGTGCTATTGCTACCGAGATAGAATAGTGCCTAACAAGGCAAAACCAAGGTAGAGGGAGTTGCTAACTAGGCAGATTTCTAGCCAAGAAATCCAGATCAGTGTTGTAGGTGCATAGGAGATCGGGGAGGTGCGACTTGACGGTTGGCGGCGAACTTCCAGATGAGAAGTAGAGACTCAGAGGGATTCGAAGAGAGAACTTCCAGGGGGAAGTAGAGACTTGGAGGAGTCGAAAGGAAGAGCAGAGAGATGGCCATGAATGGGCTGAGGGATCAGGAGAGGCTGGACGGGGCGGCCAGAATCCTGTCCATTCTAGATAGACATTGCATCAAGGCCTTCGCCTTGAGAACAATGGCTATCCCAATTGACCCAACTAATAATGAAAAGTACGAGGAAGCAATGGCCAAGGCGAAATGTATAATCCTTGATGGGGTCAAGGATCATGTGGTCCAACATATTGCTGAGAAGGAGACGACAAAGGAAATGTGGGACGCCTTGAAGACATTGTACCAGCATACTTCTGTGGAGAGGAAGATGTTACTAGATATTCAGCTGCGGTCATACTTGATGCAGAAGGGGGAGTAGATAGATCACTTCCTCGATAGATTGAAGGAGATCTGAGACCAACTCATTTCCATTGGGGCCACGTCGGATCAGGAGTTGATGGTGAGGACCACCCTAAACACAATTTCCGAGGAATGGGAGACATTTGTCTAGAGTATTCTGGGCAGGGCGAATCTTCCATATTGGGAAGAATTGTGGGTAGCTCTTCGCCAAGAAGAGATCAGATGATTGTCCAAGATGGGAAGTAGCAGCAAAGGAGTCCGGATCAAGAAAGAGGAGGAAGAGGATGCAACTCTGGCATCTGTGGGGAAGCAGGAGAAGAGGAAGAAAAAGGACCTCTCCAAGATTAAGTGCTTCAATTGTGGGGAATTGGGGCATTATGTGAACCAGTGTCCGAGGAAGAAGACTAAGGGAGAGGCGTCTGACTCCAAGGCAACACCAGCGAAGGCGGAAAAGGAGGTAGAGGAGGATGAAAATTGTGCCATGAGTGCTCATGTACCTCTAGAGAAGAGGTGGGGAGACATCGAACTGTAGTTAGGAGGACTACAGGCGATGAAGGGCATGATTCTTAAAGTACCCAAACTCTTGGATTATACTTTGCTATGGGAGCCCCAAAGAGAGAGTAGCAGGACTGGCGGATGTCGGTAGAAACGAATGCAGATGAAATGACAGAGAGTGCTACAGTGCAATAGTCCTGGGAAACGCAAAGCTAGCAGGCTGCAACAATGCGAAAGGCACAAAGGAGGTTGCAATAGTGTAGGATGACATAGAGAGGTTTGCAGCGGTGCGAGAGGCAGGGAGTTGTTGCAGTTGCGTAGAGGCAGTAGAGGGAGCTCAAGATAGCAGCAGAGAGAGCTTCAACATCGAGAGTGTTTCTAGCCTAAGAGGGATGCCAGTAGTTGGGTGGATCAGTAACTAAGTTGCAGTGCAGTAGCAATTAACGGTAGCATGATGCAGCATGATGAGAGGGGGTTGCGATACAAATGCAGTGTTGGGAGAAAGGACCAGCAGCAGCACCGATGCAGAGGGAGCTGCCGTACAGATGCAACAGTGTTAGTGGTAGGGCCATGGGCAATAATATAGGATGCAATAGTGCAGAGGATGTTGGGCGAGGAGGCCTAGCATCAACACAGGTACTGGTGCTGTATAATTAGGGTGATGCTCAATGGTGGAGTATTACTAGAGCACATTCCTCGCTAAGAGGGAGTGTTGATTTGGGGTAGCATCGAATGTGCTCTAGCCATGAAAATTGTTGGAGAGGCTAAAGCACATGAGATCTCCAAGACCTAGAAATGGTTTGGGTAGATTCTTCCTGGTTTAGGAGATATTAAAATAATTAATATTTTTAATGGAGTTCCTAAGTCGAAACTTAAGAAAAATAAAATATTAATTGGTATTAATATAAAACTGGGTTAAAAGGTTCTAAAAGACATGGATCAAGCCAAATCTAATCTTAGCCGCTGATTAGAGATGTAATTTCGGCCGTTGAAGAACTGACAGGAAAAGTATAAGAGGAGGCTTGAGGGTCAGTTGAAGAATACATCAAAGTGACCAGTCATTCGATTTTTTAGAGCAGGGTTTGCTAAGAGAAGTCGAATTAGTGATCAGTTTGTAGCAAGGGGCAGTGGGTACAAGACGGAGAGACAGAGATAGTGCCGGAGGACTAGCGCCGAGGTAGAGAGGTAGACGCAGAAGCCAGAGGGAGCCACGCAGAGGTTAGCAGAGAGCGCAAAAGCCAGAAGGGCCTGCATCATCTATGTAAAGGCTGCTGGAGTGATGCAGAGAGCCCAGAGGGGCTGCATAGAGCCTCAAAGAGCTGACACAGGGGGTTTTCAGGGCGATGCAGAGGCCAGGAGCGCTGACACAGTGCTTCAGTGGTGCTGGAGAGGGTTTTGTGGGGCAAACTTTTCGAATATTTGCTTCCGAATAGAGAGGTATTATTGCTGGATTATTTTCTGTGTCGGGTGAGCCAGTTTGGCACCCAGTTGTACTCAGAAAGACTGCATAATAAAATAACCTTCAGAATCGCTGCACCGATTTTCACAAGTTGGGTTTTTTCGGGGACGAGTTGTCCAAAAATAACGGTTGTCACTTGTGTGTTCGCTATTTCTTTCAGTTGTTGATCTATAGATGGTTGAGATTGTGTTGTGTTTATTTCAATATTTATATGATTAAATAACTTGTTCATAATTAACAAGTAGGAGAAATAAAACAGAGAATATACATAAAATTTCTAATGGGTAATACTTAGAAATTTCAACACATGGGAACTCATACCTTGTCCAAAAGAAAATATTATTATTGGAACCAAGTGGGTATTCAAAAACAAAATGAATGAAGATGGACAGATCATTAGAAATAAGGCAAGGCTTGTTTGCAAAAGATGCTCACAAATTTAAGGAATTGTTTGGCATTTTCTTGTTCAAAAGGTTTCAAAGTTTATCAAATGGACGTGAAATCAACATTTCTTAATGGTGATCTAAAGGAAGAAGTTTACATGGAGCAACCACAGGGGTTTGATCTAGTAGAGGGAAAAGATTTCGTTTGTAAATTAAAAAAGGCATTATATGGATTAAAACAAGCTCCTAGAGCTTGGTACACAAGATTGGACCATTATCTACAACAACAAGGGTTCAAAAAGGGGGTGGCCAGAAGTAATCTCTCCAAGAAGATAGACAAGGATAAATTACTAATCCAATGTTACTTGGGAGCGGGAGCGGAAGCGGGAGCGGGAGCGACCATTTTCAGAAGCTCCCGGTTTGGGAGCGAATCCGGGAGCGATTTTTTA
>APFE031302968.1:0-14419 GCA_000404065.3 Pinus taeda
TCATAAAACAAAGCATATTCATCATATAGACCAAGGAGTACATGAAAAAATTCATTAACAACAAATCATTGAGAAGAATGGACTTATTTGTATTAAGGAAACAAAAAAGGAACCATTACAACCTGAGCCTTGGTGTTGTGCAAGCTCCTCCCAGGGTCCAACAAGAGATTTCCTCTACTTTGACAAGCTCACCCACTCCAAATATGGCAACAAGAAAGGATAGTGATCTCTCCTCACAAGTCAACAATGGAAATCCTAATTCCAGCAGCATTTACCCTTTGGAATGTTTAGCTTTCAACCTCCCCTCCTCTGGCCCAATGCCTGTATTTATAGTATTCTAGAGGAAGTTATTCAGTTCCAACATCAATGGGATACTCCCTCTTTTGGATGGGGTAGCTCCTCTCTTGATGGGATAAGTTCCTCTATCATAGGGATGCATGAACCATCTGGAGGCGCTCAATACACGTCAAACACTCTTCTAGAAGGCTCTAGAAGTGACCACAAGTAACTTTTTAAAGATGAAAATCGTGCCTTTTGACTTTACAGGGGTACGCACCCATCCTTTGGCTTACAGAGCGTACAAGTACGCAGGTACAGTGTGTTTGGAGTGCGTACATGCAGGCAAGGTAGAGAGAACCTGCGTACCCAGAGATAAACATATTTTTAAGTGACTTTCTCTCTTTTTGAAGTTTGACATGAAGAGCAGAGGTATGAGGCTTGACAAGGAGGATAATATGACTATTGACGGAGCCATATTAACTGCAGATAGTCATGGTGACAAATTTCAGTGTAACACCCGGGCTCACCACCTTGGTGGCTGGTAATTCTACATAAGTTACCTTCTAACATTCTAAAATTCAATGGAAATCCCAGTGAAGACCCATCATATCATGTCATGACTTTTCATTTGTGGTCTTCATCAAACTCCTTAAATAATGACTCAGTAAGGCTCTGTCTTTTCCAAAGAATGCTTTCTAGTTCGGCTGCAAAGTGGTACATTGAGTTACCACGGGATTCTTTTGACAACTTTATGAATTTAGCCACCACATTTTTAACCCACTTCCAGTTACCTATCATATATGAGACTGGAACAGAAGTCTCACCAACTTTAAACATATTACTTCTACTCATATATCAGATCATATTCATGAGTGGCGGCGTCGTCATCGAATGGTTAAGACTTATGTTCCTGATTAGATTTTGGCTGAGTGGTTTATAAAATTCTTGTTTCCATCAATCACTGAGGATGTGGAAAAAGGTGGAGTTATCACGAAAGAGAAAGTAATTTCTCGTGCCCAATATTTGGATTTTATTTATACACAATCCAACATGCTCTACGACAAGATTCTGAATGCACCCTAACCAGCTTTCCTTGTCCTCCTCCTCCATCATCGAGTAAGGACTCTCATGCCAATGACAGTGTGATTGGTTATTTGAGCACACAAATGGCAGGTAAGCCATCTGGTCAAACACTTTCCATTCTAATCAAACTTCCAATGCATCATAAAACACTTTTGCCTCAGAATTCAATGTCATGTCATCTGACAAGAGCAAGAATCAAAAGCAACTAGGAGGCAAGAATAAGGGGAAAAATAAGAAGAAGCAAGATGATCCCCCTCAAGAGAAATCATTAGATCCTCTACTTCGGCAATGAAACCTCATTATCCATGTCTAATCTATAATGACGAGAATTCTACAAGGGATTGTTGATCCAAAATGGATCTATCATAGACTCTAAGTCTAAAAATATTCCTCACAGAGGAAAATGAAAGTCAAAGCATGCTCTTGGAAATAATCTCTTTGCATAGATCTATTCATTCTAAATGTAATGCAATTTGAATGCGCTAAAATGGACTTCAGATGAAGAAGTTATTGCAAAAAGAAATTTGCCTAATGTCATTAGAAAAGGAGGCAATTTATCATTAAATGGGACTTAAGGGAAATACATGTTCCTTAGAGGAAATCGAATCAGAGGAAAAGCAAAGGAGTGGACTTACCACAGGCTGAAGGACGCAGTGATATGCAACTGCAATTTGTCACATCACAATATCACATCGCACATTACCTAAGGGGAAGGACCCATAGCATTGCGAAGGGCTGATATGCGATGCGCCGATATCAGCGATCGACAATTGGGTAGTGCAATACAAAGGGCCATTGACATGCGATGATGTGATGTGCAATCAACGATAGTGATACTCCGTTGTGATCGATGATCGGTAATCAGAGGAGCATAGCACCAAGACCCATGCCATTGTGCATTGTGATATGTGATAGGCTGATGGGGATGAGCACTTTGAGTCGTCAAATTGGAAAAGTAATCAATGGTCAAGATCTGATCAGAGATTGCTGATCTGGGGAGCTTAAGGGCTACGGACCATGGAAGTAGCGACCGCCAATAAGCGATATAGCGATAATGTCGATAGCCGATGAGGCACCGACAAGAGTGATCGAAGATTGATAAATCGGATTGCGATTATGCAAAGGGGCAAATGCACCATGTGACATTTGATTGCGATGGGTGAACCTGACAACATTATAGTGTCGAGTTTATTGTTCCTTGAGATCCGGATTAATCTATTTTGCCATGAATTTCCTGTGCATTGGTTATTATGTTCTATTTTCAGGAATTTTCCCGAAGAAAGGCCGCCTATGTATCTTCTTTGTAGTGGGTCCCATTCACCTGTGCCATGCTGTAAGTAGGTGTTTTGTAACAGGAGTGTGTTATAGAAGATGCATAACCACAGAGCCAGTGAGCTAGAGGGCCAGACGCAGAGCCACAGAGCCAAAGAGTGAGAGGGCCAGACGCAGAGCCACAGAGCCAGTGAGCCAGAGGGCTAGTCAAAGAGACGTAGAGCCAAAAAGAAATGATGAAACATAACGTGTCATGAAAACATGAATTAGAACACATAAGAGAAGGCGAAGAGACGGACAGAAGGGTCCAACATAGAGGAAGGCATTTTTGGGAACCAAAGAGGTTTTGGTAACCGTCAAGGGGGTCTAGAGCCGTGATTCTTGTGGACTCGAGGAGTTTGACCCATCAGAGGGATAAATCCCATTGTTGTGTAGAGGCTTAGTGGGAGCGCACACATTGGAAATAATCTGAGCCAGTAAGAGGAGAACAAAGAGAAGCCACCAGAGGTTGGAGGTAGTTATTCTCCTTACAAAGATCCAGAGTGAGAGCCAAGAGCCAGAGCCAGAGCCAAGAGCCAGAGTGAGAGAGAGAGCTAGAGCTAGAGCTGATATCCAGAGCCGAGAGCTAGAGTCGAGAGCCGAGAGCCGAGAGCCAGAGCCAAGAGTTGAGAGCTAGAGAGCCAAACGGTTACGGATAAAAATGGTATTCTAAGCCCAATGGTTCAGTCATAACCTCTTGGAGTTGACTGTGGAACTTGTAAAAGAATTCAGCCATAATCCCAAAGAGTCTAATTGAGTTGATTAGAGCTTAAGGAGATGTAGCCCAAGATATCAGGGTGAACTCCATATTATATTTTTGTCTCCTATTGTTTGCTTATTTGCTGCTTTATTTACTGTTATATGCATTTCATATCAGTTTAAGCAAATGAACATAAGAACTTAATAGTTAAAGGCAAGCACAAGCATACACCTATTTCATGTTCTTTTAATTCCACAAATTATCAATCATAAGAATAGATCTTGGGGATATATAAGCTTTGAAGTGGGATAGGTTCTTGTAAGCATGCCAAGAAGCCTTTAGTGCGCAATTTTAGATCAGGTGGTATCAAAGCATCATGTTGATTAACCCCGCCTTCAAAGAAGGTGGTATCAGAGCTGGTTATATCAGAGTAAGTTATACCAGAGTAGGTTGTATCATGATGCAAGTGGTATCAGATTAGAATTCTTGATTGACAGAGCAATCTATATGCTTGTTTGACTTGAAAGGTGTTCAAACAATAGAAAGGATTTAGCTGTTTGATTGTTTGTAAATTGATTGTTGTGTGATTTCGCAGAGGTGAAGGGAAAGCTATTGATAGCTAAGTCTAGGAGAGGACAGGAAGGAAGAAGGGTTGAAGGCATTATTCTTATCCCAAAGGACCTCAGAGCAATCCTTTAAGCAAAAGAGGTTTGTTGCAAAAGGTTGCTTGAATAAGCTCTTTGTTAATCTTGTTTGAAGTTCTTTTGTTCATTTTGATAATGACTACTTCTACAAGTAAGTCCTAAAATCCTTCCTTCATCACAAGATTCTTTGATTAAGACATGAAGCAAGACTTGTTCATCATGATGGATATGGTGAGAGAAATTAGTGTTGGACTTCGAGATCAGTTGAATTCCATGAAGGAAGAGCAGTAGTTGCTTTCTAACAAATTGCAGGAAGTGGAAGGCCAACTTCATATTACAAATATGAACCTGGAAAGGGTGCATGAGTTGGAGACGCAACTCTTTGTTACCAAAGAAGCCTTAGTCCTTGAAGAAGAGGTAAAAAATTCCAGTTTGTCTTCAAATTCCTCTAAGAATGTTTATGTTGGTTCTTTCGAAAGACATACCAGAGGCATAGGGTCCAAGTTAAAATGTCCAAGATGGGCTATGAAGGAAAAGGCTTGGGAAAACATGCACAGGGTATTGTTGAGCTGATAATGGTTGAGGAAAGGCCTCATTATTTGGGTCTTGGATATGAACAATCTTATAGAGAAAGTTCCAAAGCTACCATGAAGACAATTGAAACAGTTCCAAGAAGGAGCTTCATTTCAAGTCTTCTACTCAAGAGTGTAAAGATTGTATCCATGGGGAATGCAATAGTTTGAAACATACTTTGCAGGACAAACGTGTTCATAAGCATACACTTGAACAATATAGTTGTGGAAACTCTGAAAGCCTTGAATAGATTGATGGTGTTCCAAAGGGAGCCACTTCTTCATTTGACTCACCTCTTCATGAAGGTAATAAAGGTGAACAGGAAAAGTATAAATCTGATTCTAATCATATTCCTTTTGATTATGTAAAGCATGGTAAATTTCCATATAAGAATTAGAAAAATATTGCATGTTCCTTTTGTGGTTTGGATAAGCATAATGTTTCTAGCTGTTCGAAGAAAATGGCCACATGCAGAAAACTTTGAAAGGAAAAGAAGCAAGAAGCGAAAGGTCCATTGGACAAGGAAAATCATACTGTTGAGAAGATGCACTTGTGTTGCACTTACTGCCATAAGCAAGGACATATTGATACAAAATGATGGACTCTCAATCCAACAATGCTTCCACGAAACTTGAAGAAGGTGGAAAGAAAGAATGGCAGGAATGGAATGAAAGATTCCATAAATGATATGTTTCAGGATGATTCACATGTTGATGTTGATGTGCAGACAAAGGTAGCACCTTTGAAATGGATTGGTAAGAAATGGTTAGAGTTCTTATCCAATAAGGTTGCATGTCTTTTGAAAATTCATCAAATCAATAGAATGCATTTCTTTGTTAATGGAATGAAAGTTGCAGGTTTTTACCAAGACGGTGAATGGAAAATTTGAGTAGGAGACTCACTTTATTGCTGCAACGTTATATTCATTTCAGCTTCGAAAGTACAGTGTGCTTAAGTGATAGTTGAAGGATGAAATGCATGCATGAGAATGATGTGCATGAACACAAGGACGTTGATGATTTCCTTTTATTTGAACATGTATGTGTGATTAACTTGAAGGGTTGATTACTTTGTTGTAAAAATGCATGTAATGCAATATTGACTTGAGAAAGGTTGATATGGTCTCCAAGATGAAGATGTTGATGAAGTGTTTCATCTTTGAAAAAGAACTGTAGAATTCTTTTTCTACATGCTTGAATTGAAGGGTCAATTGTTTTAAATGCATGTTTTGTTGACTTGTTGTCTAGTCAATCATTTGTATGCAGATGTAAAGACATGGAGGTAATTCAAAAGATGTGAAAATATTTTTATTTTGTTGAAGCAGGAGTTTTGGCCATCCAGTTGTTGTCTATAATCCTGTTGTTGTTAACAGTTGTTGTTGACAGTATGTCAAACAGGTACAAATGAAAATTTTGTGAAGCAGATATAAATTCACACTGGTTTGAGCCACCTTGGATCAATGATCAAGGAATAGAAGTTCAAACTACCTTCTGTGACCTTTTGAGCAGGAGTTCTGCAGGAAGTCAACGAGGAAGATAGTTCTTCCTAGGAGGACAAGCACATCCAAGAAGGAAGTGTTCAAAGGCTTTGGTTCAGAGGCGCTATGCAAGGAAAGTATATGGAGGCTGAAAGAAGATGGTGAGGTACTCTCATTTACTGTTCAGATTAGTATATTAGTCTTTTGGAGTCCAATTTTTTTTTAATGGGAAGGCGTGATCTAAAATGGATCTAGTATAGACTCTAAGTTTAAAAATATTCCTCATAGAGGAAAATTAAAGTCAAAGGATGCTGTTGGAAATAGTCTCATTGCGTAGATCTCTTCATTCTGAATCTAACATAATTTGAATGGGCTAAAATGGACTTCGGATGAAGAAGTTATTGTAAAAAGAAATTTGCCCAATGTCCTTAGAAAAAGAGGAAATTTCTCATTAAATGGGACTTAAGGGGACATATTCCTTAGAGGAAATCGTATCGGGGGAAAATCAAAGGAGAAGACTTATCGCAAGCTGAAGGATGTAGTGATATGTGATTGCGATTTGTCGCATCATAATATCGCATCACACATAACCCCAGGGGAGGACTTGTAGCATTGCGAAGGGTCAATATGTGATGTGTCAATATTGGCGATTAGTGACCAGTGATCGTGTAGCGCAATACAAAGAGCCATTGACATGCGACGATGCAATGTGCGATCAATGATAGTGATACACTGATGTGATCGGTGATCATAGGAGCATATCACCAAGACCCATGCCATTAGGCAATATGCGATAGGCCGATGAGGATGAGAACTTTGAGCCGTCGGATCAGAAAAGGAATCAGCGATCAGGATCTGATCGAAGATCCCTGATCGGGGGAGCTTATGGGATGTGGACCATGGAAGCAGCGACCATCGATAAGTGATATAGCGATAATGCCGATAGCTGATGAGGCATTGATCAAAGTGATCAAAGATCGGTAAATCAGATCGTGATAATGCAAAGGGGCCAATGCACCATGCGACATGCGATTACGATGGGCAGACACAACAATGTTTTAGTGTTGATTTTATTGTTCCTTGAGATCTAGATTAATATATTTTTCCATGAATTTCCTATGCATTGGTTATTATGTTCCATTTTAGGGAATTTTCCCAAAGAAAGGCTGCTTGTGTATTTTCTTTGTAACAACCCCAATTCACCTGTGCCACACTGTAAGCCGGTGTTTTGTAACAAGAATGCATTATAGAAGACGCATAACCATAGAGCTAGTGAGCCAAAGGGCCAGACATAGGGCCACAAAGCTAGAGATCCAGAGGGCCAGATGCAGAGCCAGTGAGCCAGAGGTCTAGTTGAAGAGATGCAAAGCCGCAAAGAAATGATGAAACAGAATGTGTCATGAAAACATGAATTAGAACATAAAAGAGAAGGTGAAGAGATGGATAGAAGGGTCCAGCACAGAGGAAGGCATTTTTGGGAACCAAAGAGGTTTTGGTAACAGTCCAGGGGGTCTGGAGGTATGATTCTTGTGGACTCAAGGAGTTCAAGCCATCGGAGGGATAAATCCCATTGTTGTGTAGAGGCTCAGGGGGAGCTCACACATTGGAAATAATTCGAGCCAGTAAGAGGAGAACAGAGAGAAGTCACCAAAGGTTGGAGGAATTTATTCTCCTTATAAAGATCTAGAGCCAAAGCTGAGAGCGGAGTGCTAGGAGCCAGAACCGAGAGCCAAGAACTAGAGAGCCAAACGACCAAGGATAAAAATGGTATTCTAAGCCCATGGTTTAGTCGTAACCTATTGGAGTTGAGTGTGGAACTTGTAAAAGAATTCAAAAATAATCCCAAAGAGTCTAATTGAGTTGATTAGAGCGCAAGGAGACATAGCCCAAGATATCAGGGTGAACTCCATATTATATTGTTGTCTCCTGTGGTTTGCTTATTTGCTGCTTTATTTACTGTTATATGCATTTCATATTAGTTTAAGAAAATGGACATAAGCACTTAACAGTTAAAGGCAAACACAAGCATACACCTATTTCAAGTTCTTTTAATTCCGAAAATTATCAATCATAAGCATAGATCTTGGGGATATATAAGCTTTGGAGTGGGAAAGGTTCTTGTAAGCATGACAAGAAGCCTTTAGTGCCCCACTTCAGATCAATTGTCCACATCACTCAGAAGTCTATAAGCTTCTAAAGACTTCTAACACATTTGCAGTGTTGACTGATCCATTTCCAAACCCGGAGACACATTTGGTTGCGACAGACCATGCTTCCACATCCCAAGAACTTATGATGTCCATTACAAAGCCTCAAAATGAAATAAATATTATGGAAATCCATCGTCATCATCAAATAATCAGGCCACTGACCAACCTAATCCTTCGACTTCGACTTCATCTGAAAATATTACACCACCTATTGTGCCAGAATTGACAATAAAACCACTAAAGGGAGTTGTGCATAAATCGACATTTAGCCCTCAAGCTCGAGTAGCTCAGAACTATAACATAGTAGAAGACCTTGCTCAATCACCTTCTGCTATGTCGACACCCAAGGTGTTACAAAAATGTCCCTCCCAAAAGCAGGCTTTGTTGTCAAGAATTGGTGGAATAGACCCTATGGATTCTAATCTTGCAGTTTTTAACCATGCGGAATATACACTACAGTTACAGGCACAATTAGCTTTTCTAATTCAAGTAAAGGCTCTCAATAAGAATGTTCACCGAACTATTATGTACGAGGGGGCATATACTTACATTATGTCAATGAGCTACTAGAAAACACTTGATTCACCACTATTGTCAAGATCACCAACAACGTTAAAAGCTTTCTATGGACACACATATACATGTTGTGGGATTTTGAGTAACCTGCAAATTGAACTAGGGAGGAAAACAGTTACTATTGAAGTTGAGGTAGTTGATGGACCCCTCGACTACAACATTTTACTGGGAAGGCCATGGGTATATGATATGGTTGTTGTGGTTTCAACATACTTTCGTATGATTGCAGTCCCTCATAAAGGTGGAATCACAATTATCGATCAGCTTGCCTTCTTTGCATCTAGTTCTCAGGTGACTGGAAGCATTCTGTTGGTACACCCACCCCCACTATCACTTCAAAGTGTTGGTGTAGGTCTCTTTAAGGATCCTTCCCTAATGGTTACTTTTATGCTACCATCACCATCTGATTTTGCGGAAGTGGCAAGAGTAGAGACTTGCAACATGATTTCCTCCACCTCATCTAATTTAAGGAGGATTACTGACAATTCTGAAGTTGATAGTAATACTGAAGTTACGCCACTAATACCCATTGAGCTTGCATAGAAATCAATTTTTCTGGCCTTAGCAAACCCAAATCCACTTTCACCAATTGTATGGGTAGACTGTTCATTATAATATGGTACTTCTTCAGATCCTTTTTCATGTATATTTTCTACAGATGAAGGAATTGTCCAATCAATGATGATAGGAGAAGAACCTTGGGAAGATTATTATCATCATTCCCATCTTCCAGATGACATTGAATATTATTCAAATGAACTTAACCACCCTTCAGTTGTTGATTTCCTTCCGAATTTTGTTTTCATAGACACAGTAGATTCGGAGCGAAGCCTATCAAATATTAAAGAAACCATTTCTATTGATATTTTGAGCAAACCTAATGTTGTAGAAAGAATTCATGTCAGAAAATATTTTTCTCCATCAAAACATGATAATTACCGTACTCTTTTTCATGAATTCGAGATATATTTGCATGGTCATACAAGGATATGGCAAGTATAGACTCTAGTATTGTTGAACATGAAAAAAATGTATCCTGATGTCAAACTACTAAAACCACTAAAGGGAGTTGTGCATATTTTCATGTTTAAAAACTGCAAGATTAGAATCCATAGGGTCTATTCCACCAATTCTTGACAATAAAGCCTGCTTTTGGGAGGGACATTTTTGTAACACCTTGGGTGTCGACATAGTAGAAGGTGATTGAGAGAGGTCTTCTACTATGTTATAGTTCTGAGCTACTCGAGCTTGAGGACTAAATGTCGATTTATGCACAACTCCCTTTAGTAGTTTTATTGTCAATTCTGGCACAATAGGTGGTGTAATATTTTCAGATGAAGTCGAAGTCGAAGGATTAGGTTGGTCAATGGCCTGATTATTTGATGATGACGATGGATTTCCATAATATTTATTTCATTTTGAGGCTTTGTAATGGACATCATAAGTTCTTGGGATGTGGAAGCATGGTCTGTCGCAACCAAATGTGTCTCCGAGTTTGGAAATGGATCAGTCAACACTGCAAATGTGTTAGAAGTCTTTAGAAGCTTATAGACTTCTGAGTGATGTGGACAATTGATCTGAAGTGGGGCACTAAAGGCTTCTTGTCATGCTTACAAGAACCTCTCCCACTCCAAAGCTTATATATCCCCAAGATCTATGCTTATGATTGATAATTTTCGGAATTAAAAGAACTTGAAATAGGTGTATGCTTGTGTTTGCCTTTAACTGTTAAGTGCTTATGTCCATTTTCTTAAACTAATATGAAATGCATATAACAGTAAATAAAGTAGCAAATAAGCAAACCACAGGAGACAACAATAAAAACAGTAAAGGGAGTTGTGAATAAATCGACATTTAGCCCTCAAGCTCGAGTAGCTCAGAACTATAACATAGTAGAAGACCTTGCTCAATCACCTTCTGCTATGTCGACACCCAAGGTGTTACAAAAATGTCCCTCCCAAAAGCAGGCTTTGTTGTCAAGAATTGGTGGAATAGACCCTATGGATTCTAATCTTGTAGTTTTTAACCATGCGGAATATACACTACAGTTACAGGCACAATTAGCTTTTCTAATTCAAGTAAAGGCTCTCAATAAGAATGTTCACCGAACTATTATGTACGAGGGGGCATATACTTACATTATGTCAATGAGCTACTAGAAAACACTTGGTTCACCACTGTTGTCAAGATCAACAACAACGTTAAAAGCTTTCTATGGACACACATATACATGTTGTGGGATTTTGAGTAACCTGCAAATTGAACTAGGGAGGAAAACAGTTACTATTGAAGTTGAGGTAGTTGATGGACCCCTCGACTACAACATTTTACTGGGAAGGCCATGGGTATATGCTATGGTTGTTGTGGTTTCAACATACTTTCGTATGATTGCATTCCCTCATAAAGGTGGAATCATAATTATCGATCAGCTTGCCTTCTTTGCATCTAGTTCTCAGGTGACTGGAAGCATTCTGTTGGTACACCCACCCCCACTATCACTTCAAAGTGTTGGTGTAGGTCTCTTTAAGGATCCTTCCCTAATGGTTACTTTTATGCTACCATCACCATCTGATTTGGTGGAAGTGGCAAGAGTAGAGACTTGCAACATGATTTCCTCCACCTCATCTGATTTAAGGAGGATTACTAACAATTCTGAAGTTGATAGTAATACTGAAGTTATGCCACTAATACCCATTGAGCTTGCATAGAAATTAATTTTTCTGGCCTTAGCGGCAAACCCAAATCCACTTTCACCAATTGTATGGGTAGACTGTTCATTAGAATATGGTACTTCTTCAGATCCTTTTTCATGTATATTTTCTACAGATGAAGGAATTGTCCAATCAATGATGATAGGAGAAGAACCTTGGGAAGATTATTATCATCATTCCCATCTTCCAGATGACATTGAATATTATTCAAATGAACTTAACCACCCTTCAGTTGTTGATTTCCTTTCGAATTTTGTTTTCATAGACACAGTAGATTCGGAGCGAAGCCTATCAAATATTAAAGAAACCATTTCTATTGATATTTTGAGCAAACCTAATGTTGTAGAAAGCATTCATGTCAGAAAATATTTTTCTCCATCAAAACCTGATAATTACCGTACTCTTTTTCATGAATTCGAGATATATTTGCATGGTCATACGAGGATATGGCAAGTATAGACTCTAGTATTGTTGAACATGAAAAAAATGTATCCTGATGTCAAACTAGTACAACAGTGACTTCGACCTATTCATCCAAAGAAATTCGTTGCCATTAAAGCAAAGGTTGAAAAGATTTTGCATGTTGGTTTCATTTACCCTATACCTCTTGCTCACTGGGTTTCCAACATTTTTCCTGTGATAAGAAAACAAGGGACAATTCGAGTGTGCATTGATTATAGGGATGTAAATCAGGCATGTCCAAAGGACAATTATCCTACTCCTTTTATCGACCAGATTATTGGTGAATGTTCCGGATGTGAAATTTTCTCATTTATGGATGGTTTTTCCGATTATAATCAAATTAATATCTGCCCATAGTGTTGGGTTGTGTTATATTCTTTCCACGACTAGCCCACGTAGTTAACCGGGGGTTAGATGGGGGAAGCACCCCCTTCGTTGTGCGGATTGTGTAGCAGGGGGGGGTGTCATAGGGGATTTGAGGTGTACCCATAACCCCACTTTATGGGGTCTAGGGCAGCGCCCGGGAAAATTTTGGTTTTGAACCCTATGTTAGGATGGGTGGACCCACCTATGGTTTTGTGCCTTATTTTGGCACATGTTTTTGGACGCGATGGTTTTCGGTCCATGGTATTGGATGCTTAGGCATGTATAAATATGTATTATAACATTGAAATGAACATAATGAAAAATCAAGCTGGTAGTCCTGGTTTTTGGATCCAGGGGAAAATATTTGTGTATATGTGTTTTATGTGTTACTCTCTCGCATTGTTTATTTTCTGTGTTTTAGAATTAGTATGTAGGTAATTTCTGTACGGGGTTAAAACCCACATTTGGTATAAGAGTTGTTTTGGCTTCAACGGGATGCCTTTGCTTCTGAGGGGTTTCGCTCGGGCCTGTGGTAGAGCCTGTTCAGTGGGAGATCTACGAGATCGATTCTGGTGGTGAAAGAAGATGGCGAGCAGTGGAAAGATAGAGATCGAGAAATTTAATGGTCAGAGTTTTGAGTTGTGGAAACTCAAGATGGAGGATCTGTTGGTGGATAAAGATCAGTGGATCGCGGTAGATCCGGGTACTAAACCAATGGGAGTGACCGATGAAGAATGGAAGAAGTTGGATCGGAAGGCAAAGAGCACAATACGATTGTGTGTCTCAGATTCAGTATTGTTGAATGTATCAGGGGAAGCTACAGAAAATTTTTGTGGGACAAGTTAGGGACTTTGTACCAATCTAAGTCTCTGGTGAATAAACTGTTCATGTGGAAAAATCTGTAGAACCTAAGGATGAAAGATGGAGACTCGGTGACAAAGCATCTAAACACATTTAATACTGTGGTAAGTCAGTTAGCATTTGTTGATATTAAAATTTCAGATGAAGCTACGTGCATCAGTTTGTTGTGTTCTCTACCGGATTCGTTGGATATTATGGTTATTACTATAGGTAGCAATGCAACTGCTTTACAATTTTATGAAATAGTCTCAACCTTGCTGACGGAGGAGATGAGATGGAAAAATATGGAGAACCAGGATAGTGATGCCTTGTTTGTACGAGGATGGTCCCGGAACATAAACAAAAATAAGTCATTGAGTGGGAGATCTAAATCTCCAAGAAAACTTGTAAAGGTGGTGTGCTGGAAGTGCGGAAAGGAAGGCCACTTTAAAAGGGACTATAAATATAAATCTCTTGACAAAGGAAAGGGATATGATGAGGCTCCTTCTGTAGAGGCAAAAAGCACCTCAGATGAAGGTGGGGATGTGTACTTGGCTTCTTCAAGTACACATGTAGATCATGAGGCATGGTTGATTGACTTAGGTGCATCCTTTCACTTCATTCCCCATAGAGAGTGGTTGATTGACTTTCACAAGCTGCAAGGTAGCACTGTTATTGATGGGTGCAATAGTTCTATGGTTCCTGAAAGTGGAGCAGAAAATCTAGTGGTGTCTGGAGAGAAGACCATGATGTGGCATCATAGGCTTGGACATATTGGAGAGAAGGGCCTTCGAATACTTCATGGTAAAGGTATGGTAGAAGGTATCAGTAATAGCTCTCTAGATTTTGATTTTTGTGAAAATTGTGTATATGGCAAGCAGAATTGGGTGAGTTTCCCCTCTGGTGGTAAGAGGATGAAACAAATATTAGAGCTTGTGCACAGTGATGTGTTTGGACCTGTGAAAGTTCCATCACTGGGTAAGTCTGTGTAGTATGTATCATTTATAGATGATTTCTCAAGGAATACATGGATATATTTCCTTAAGAAGAAATCTGAAGTCTTTGACAGGTTTAAAGAATTTAAGGCTTTAGTGGAAAAGCAGACATAAAAGAAGATAAAGGTGCTGAGGACAGATAACGGTGGAGAGTTTTGCAGTAAGGAATTTGAAGAATTATGTAAGAAGTGT
>APFE031302975.1:0-10764 GCA_000404065.3 Pinus taeda
TTATATGTAATTACGGTTAAACTAATTTAAAGATGGTCAATATTTGTCATCATGGTCATCCATGTTTAACATTATCAATCATAATGAACATGCCAATCATATTCATCTATAGTTAAGTATTGAAAACCATGTTTAGCAATGTTTACTCATTGTCAACCATTGTTGACTCTAGACAACAATGTTAAAAGGTTGACATATACATATCATAAATAAATATCACTCAAACAAAAATCACTCAATCTATATGTATATATATGTTTTCAAAAGGGCATGAAATAGATAAACTTAGGAAAGGAAAGTATTTTCAATTTAGAATAACAATAAAATGCAATGTGGGGAAACCAATAGCCATGGACATTAATAATACATTACTCTACTTATTAACACTTTGCAATGCCCCTTCCTAATCATGTTATCTTACATTACCTTATTAACCTACCTACTATGTGGTTGACTTTTAGCTTGATTCAAGTGTTATTAATATACTTAAGAGGCAAGTGTACACTAGATACATAAGAACACCTTGCACAAATTTGATAGTACAATCAACATCTGTAACACCTCCCAAACAATAGTCAAGAATTACTTTATCATGTTTAAGATTTTAGTAAATAGAATTCAGGAAAGACCAATGACTTTTTAGATGAATATTTAAATAACAATTTTTTTTTTTTTTTGTAATTATGAAATCTCATAATTAAAGAAGGAAGACCAATAAACAATTCCAACCTCTAAGAAGTTAGGAACAGTTAAAGACAATTACACCTTTCTCTCCTGGAGATAAAAAGAGATCTTTGTGCAAAGAAAGGGGTTCAACCTTGAATTAAAAATAAGGAGAAAGGAAAGTCTGTGAACGAACAACACGCTGTTAGAGGGGAAAATATAGAGTTGGACCTGGCTTAGTGGATAACCTCAGTACAAAAATAGAATCAGTGGTATTTTAGAATGGACTAGTCTTGACGTTTATTACTAGATTCGAGAGATAATACTAAAAAAATTGTTACCTAGTGTCCTAGAGTGGATCTCGGGGGGCGAAGTGGACGTGATTTTGCTTCTCAAGGTTCGGTGGAGAAGGTCTCACCTTATCTGAATTCGTGCATTGACATAGACAGACAAGTATTCCAACTTTGCTTAAGTCTAAAGCTATGAGTTCATGAATGAAAATAGATATATATTTGGCTAGTGTATGTGGTAACATAGGTATAAACCCAAGTGTTTATGTTCTACTGAACATAGTAGCTTGAGAGTATGATAAATTGTGTAATTTTCTTTAAGTACAACTGCAACGCTGAATTATGATAACACAGTGAAATTTTAGAAGAGACTTTTGAAAATATAGACCAGCAGATTGTAACTCAGAGTATTGCATGAATTCATAAAGCCTTTATTACATAAAGTATAGTCTCTTACCCCTTTAGATTTTCTGATGGAAGCAATTGGAAAATTGGTCTCCAGTAGGGAAGAACCAAATGCATGCTTAACCATAAATTTAAAAAATGCAGTTACGACATCCTATAGGAAATGTATATATATGCGGCAACATTACATTAAAATTTGGAACCATTTGATTTGTATAAGAAGAGAGTTTACATTGGGTTAACAAAGGGGTTAGGACCAAGCTGATGCTTCCACAGCCACATCGTCTAGTCCCCTAGGAATCTATTAACAAGTCAAACCCAAAACTACAAATTTTCCTACCATTTCTATCTACAACATAAGTATTCAAACTAGATACAATCAAATAATTTCATAAAAGAACACACTTTGCAAGAAGCCTAAGTTATTTATCAGGATGAGACATAATCTAATGAAACAATTGCCTTTTCTTTGGAATGAAAATTGATAGAGATATAAAACAGTGAGAGTGTTATAAATAGAAACCAACAAGAATTTCCGATTTCCATCATGATGGAACATCCATCCATATAAACTAGTTGCAGTAAAATAAATAAAACAACATCAGTATAAATATTTAACGAAAATGACAACTATCATTTTACCGAGTACTCAACTCTCGAGAGCACCGATTTAGTTCAAAAGTCAAACTGGACTGAGGAGGATAAGCCAAATAACATTCATCGAAAACTTATTTACTTAGTAAAACATAAATATTTAATATGTTACTGTTAGAGGCATTTCGAGAATGGAAAATACAAAACTCTCGAAGGGTTTTACAAGAAAATTTTGTGCGGAAATTCCAGTTTCTGGCTAGCACCTCTAAAACTTAAAATCCTTCATTTATATTCACTACAAGTCAAATGGATATGTTTTCAATGAAAAGCACCTGGTGGCAACGATATCGAAGTGGTATAGCAGTCAACATTCAAAACCCACTCAGATGTAAGCCTACAAATTACAAACAAACAAAGGTAAGACTCTAAAGAAAACCAATAGAGTGCCAAACAAAAAATACACCTATTCTATGCATAACGTTATGAGTAATTTCCGATATGAATGAGGATTACCTTCAGCAAGGGTTTTTGTTCCTCGGAAATCTAAGGATGCAAAAGCCTACACGTTGTCCATGAAAATTCTCGCTTGAGGGTTAGGACCTCCATAAATGAAAAGAAGATTGTGAGGAAGTTAATCAAACAACTCAGGGTTATGAGGGTTACATCAAATGAGACATTGTAATTAACAAAGATAACTTTACCTATAGCAGAGAGCACAAGATGTGTGTTGGAAGAAGCTTTACGAGAGAAACCCTCCAGATGGCAGAGTAGCTTGTAAAGAAATTGATAAATCATAGATAGAATTAAATAACTGGCTATTGAGATTGAACATAGCCCAGTGAATAACCCATATTTGTCCATGAACCAATTGGCTAAGAGTGAAAATTTACCCCTTGAAAATCTACCCCATATATGCCTTTACATGTTACAAGTGGTATTAGAGCCACAAGTTCTAGCTATGTAGCCTTGGGCAAGAAATTCAGCAATAACCAAATGTTTAAATGCACACAGAGGAGCAAAGAAATAGTATGAGAAGGGGACGAGGAACTACACCATCTAACCCATAAATGTTTGTATAGTTGGGAGAAAATTCGACAAGTGATAATTTTGTGTTGCTAGAGACCCTTTAATGATAATGAGTAGAAATTATGAACTTGTGTGCTGACAATCAGAGATTGATATTAGAGTAGGATAGAATCCTGAAAATCCTCTTGAATTGAAAAAATCTGAGGGATCCAGATCCTAGTATAGACAATGGAAACATAGAGGAGACAAGGCAACAACAGAGAGGTGCTCCGAAAACTAAGGAAACTCGTATGAATAATGATGAGAAAGAATCAGGGAATACTTCTAGAGATAGAGGGGCTAAGAATATAAGAATTGAGTTAGAGGGAGAATTTAAAAAAATAAAAACTCCATTATTTGACAGAGAAGTAGAAGATGCAGTAGAAGCTTGGTTCATTAATATGAACCAGTGTTTTCATATATACGAATATGATGATAATTTAAGGACTTGACTAGTTGTGTACCAATTGCAATGTAAAGCCACCTTTCGGTGGGAAGAGATTAAAACAAATCAAAGCATAGACACACAAGGGATAACTAGGGATACCTTTGAGAAGTATTTTAAGGATAAATACTTGACATAAAGGTTCTATGATGAGAAGGCGAAGGAATTCCATGACTTGAGGTTAGTACAATAGTCCATGGAAAAATTTATCACCAAATTTACATCTTTGTTGCGCTATGTTCGATACATCCGTGAAGAGAAAGTTAAATTACATCGCTTCCTAAATAGTTTTCCTACTCATATGAAGGAATGAATAGAACTTGACAATACGAAAATAATGGATGAAACTATTCAGAAGGCTCATATCTGCGACACACAAATGTAGCAGAAAGGAGAAGGTAATAAGATATAGCTAGGAAAAATGAGGAAGAAAGGACTTTCAAGAAATTTGAAGGGAAATAGATCAGGTTGAATGAAATTTGGGGAGGAGGCTTAGGAAAATGTCAGCCGCAAAACCGAAATCCGTGTGAATCCAAAATAATTGAAACTCACAACAAGACAAGACTTGGCCAACCACCAAAATTGTCCTGGAATGTTGAGGTTGTGTAGAACCCCAATACTATAAGAGTTGTCATCACCACACCAAAAATGGAATCACAACAAGTGTTAAAGAATCTTCCATGGTTGGAGATGTTGCCATGAACATACGAAATACTAATGCTACCTTGGAGGATCATCAAGAAGAGTATCAACTTGCTATGGTGGAGTTTGAAGGTAAGATAGCTAACCAGATAGTGTCTATTTTGATTGACCCAGGAGCAAGTCTTAGCTATTTCATTCCAAAAATAGTCAAAATGTGTCATTTCCAAGTATGAAATTTAAAACTTCATGGCTAGTGAAATTAGCCACAGGGGAAAAATGTAGAGTGACATCCAAGATAGAAAATTGTCCCGTACAAATTTAAGGTCAATCCAGTAAAGTAAAATTAAATATATTACCTTTGGGTTCTTATGATGTGTTAATTTGGATGGATGGCTAGAAGGACATTAGTCCTTAGTAAATTGCTAGGATAAACCCGTCATTTTCCTCACAGAGGAAGGAAATAGACATGAAATATAGGGTATTAAAAGAAATATTAAGTTGCCATCAATAACCACTAACTAGTTCAAGAAATGAGTATAGAAAGCTTGTCAAATATATGTTGTGTAGGTTAGATATGCCAATTAAAAGGATAAATTGCCAGCTTTAAAATATATACCTATTGTCCAAGAGTTTATAGATGTGTTTCCAGAAGATACACCTTGGTTACCTCCAAAAAGGAACATTGATTTTACCATAGAAATTATCCCTAGAGATTTCTCGGTGTGGAAAGCAACATACCATATCAATATTTCTGAGTTTACCGAACTCAAAGTGCAGCTACATGAATTGCTCGACAAAGGGTACATCCGACCAAGTGTATCCCCTTGGGGAGCACTCGTACTGTTTGTAAAGAAGAGAGATGGAATGCTGAGACTTTGTATTGAAAATAGGAAATTAAACAAGTTAACCATCAAGAATAAGTATCATTTTCCTCAAATTGATGACTCGTTTGATCTGGCCAAAGGTGCCACTGTATTCTTTGAAATAGATCTATGATCAGGGTACCATAACATTCAAATTAAAGATGAGGATGTTTGTACAAAAGCGTTTAGAACACAATATGGCCATTATGAAATTATCTTGTTACCTTTTGGGTTGACTAATGCCCCAACAACCTTTATGAGTTTAATGAATGGGATTTTCCACCACTACTTGGGCAGGTTCATTCTAATTTAAGTTGATGATATTTTAATCTACTCAAAAAATGCAGAGAACATAAGAAGCATCTGAGGATTGTTCTCCAAACCTTAAGAGAAAATAAGCTCTATGCCAAATTCAACAATTGTAACATTTTTAAGCAGAAAATACAATATTTGTGGCATGGGATATCTTCAGAAGGCACTGAAGTTGACCCTAAAAAGATTAGGACTATCCTAGATTGACTTGTCCCTAAAAATGTAGGAGAAATTCAATCCTTTATGGGTTTGGGATGCTATTATCATCGATTTATTGAGGGGTTTTCTATAATTGCTTACCCTGTGACATCTCTATAGAAGAAAGGAAGAGTTTTTAAGTGGACTGCAGAATGTCAACTTAGTTTCAAACAATTGAAAATTTTTTTAACATCTGCTCCAATACCAAAAGTAGCTGATCCAGAAAAGGACTTTACTATTTGTATGGATGCTTGCCAGTAATGAGTTGGAGGTGTGTTGATGCAGGACAATAAAGTGGTGGCTTATGAGTCAAGAAATATTAAAGAGAATTAACAGTGATCTTAGACATACAATATATAACTTACTGCAGTAGTGCATGCATTGAAAGTGTGGCACCATTATTTGTTGGGAAAGAAATTCTTACTTATGACAGACCATAGAATTCTAACTAATTGATTTAATAATGTTAATTTAAATGCATGCCAAGCTCAGTAGACAACATTCCTCAGTGAGTTTGACTTTGATATAAGACACCTTCAAGGCAATAAAACCAAGTGACCAATGTTTTAAGAATAAAGGTTTAATGTGTGTATGAAATTCAGTATCACCACATAGACTTTGTCGTGACAGAACAACTAAAGGAAGTTTCCCTTAAGGATCCTGAATATAATTTTTTATGGTGGCAAACTAAGCAAATGTAGGATTTTGGGAAACCTACTGAGTATGGCATAAATGATAGGAAATTTTCTATTTTTAAAGGAAGTGTGTACGTTCCTAATCAGGTAAGATTCAAACAAATGTTGTAAGATGAGTTTCACCACGGACCTTATGCTGCTCACACAGGTTATCAAAAGTTGTTCTCTGAAATTAAGAAAATATATTTTTGGCTTTGAATGAGGAAGGTCATCATGGCATACTTGGCAACGTGTTTATAATGTGATTGGGTTAAAGCTGATCATCAACATGTCGTCGGACAACTTCATCCACTTCCTATACCTGAGTGGACATGGGAAATGATTACATTAGACTTGATAACTAAACTTCCAAAAACTAGGAAGAAGCATGAGTCCATCATGGTGGTGGTGGACATGTTGAGAAAAACCTCTCATTTTATTCATGTTAAATCTGCCTATAAGGTGGTGGAAATCACAGACATATTTATGAAGGAAATATTCGAACTACACGGCATGTCGAAAGTAGTAATTTTAGATAGAGATGTGAAATTTACATATGCATTCCAAAATGCTCTTTTTAGAGGGCTAGGTACTTGGATCCAATTTAGTACCACTTATCAACCTCAGACGGATGGACAAACAATGTGGTTCAATCAAGTATTGGAAGATATGTTACGAATGTATGTGATGCAACAACCAACCAAATGGGAAGACTATCTCCTTTTGGAATAACTCAAAAGACAAGATGATCCTAAGACCTAAAATGTTAACAAAAATGGAACAAGAATTAAAGAAAGTTCGACAGAACTTGAAAGGCGCTACAGATAGACAAAAGGTTTAGGCAAACAAAAAGAGAAGTTTGAAATAATTCGAAGTCGGAGATCGTTCTTATGTCGGGAGAAAACGCAAGAAAAGAACCTTGTAGTGGGATAGTTGTGATAAATTAGCACCCTGCTACTGTGGCCCTTTTCAAGTCCTAGAAAGGATAGGACCGATAGCTTATGAGCTTGCTCTTCCTCATCACATAAAATTTCATAATGTGTTTCACATGTCACTATTAAAGAAATATGTTTATGACCCCAACCACATTATTAATTGACAATATGTGAAAGTAATTATGAATGAATTTGAATTATATTATATCCAAGATAGAATGGATAACTAATTGTGATAATGCCGTTTTTTACAGGTCGAACCGGATGGGGAATTTTTGGTAGAACCCCTGCGTATTCTTGATCATAGAGAAACAATGTTGTGGAAGAAAGTTATCACCCACGCTAAAGTGCATTGGAAGCAATTTATCCTAGAGGAAGCTACTTGGGAAGATGAAAGTCTGTTGAGACAATCTTATCCTACTATGCTCCATTGGCTACAATAGACACCGAGGATGGTGTTCTTCCTAGGGGGAAGATGTAACACCTCCCAGATAACAGCTAGAAATTAATTTATTGTGTTTAAGATTTTAGTAAATAGAACTCAGGAAAGACCAATGACATTTTAGATGAATATTTAAATAGTAAATAATATTTTTTTTTGTAATTATCAAATCTCAAAATTCAAGAAGGGAGACCAAAAATGAATTCCAACCTCTAGACATTTACGAATAGCTAAAGACAGTTACACATTTCTCTCTTGGATATAAAAAAATATCTTAATGGAAAGAAAGGATTTCAGTCTTGAATTAGAAATAAGGATAAAGGAAATTTTGTGAAGGAACAACACACTATTAGACAAGAAAATCCAAGGCTGGACCTAGGCTAGTGGATAATCTTAGTGCAGACTAGACTATAGACTTGATGTCTATTACAGATTCAACAGATAATACTAAAAAAATTGTTACCGGATGTCCTAGAGTGGAGCTCGAGAGGAGAAGTGGATGTGATTTCCCTTCTCAAGGTTTGGTGGAGAAGATCTCACCTTAGTTGAATTCGTGGATTGACATAGATATATAAGACTTCCATCTTTGCTTGAGTCTAAAGTTATGAGTTCATGAATGAAAATAGATATATGTTTTGTTACTGTATTTGGTAAAATAGGTATAAACCCAAGTGCTTATATTCTACTGAATAGAGTAGCTTGAGAGTATGATAAATTGTGTAATCTACGGTTAGTATAATCGCAAAACTAAATTATTATAACGCAATGAAATTTTAGAATAGTCTTTTGAAAGTATAGATCAACAGATTGTAACTTAGAATATTGCATGAATTCCTAAATTCTATATTACATAGTGTATATTCCCTTATCCCTTTAGATTTCGTGATTGAAGCAACTGGAAAATTGGACTCCAATAGGGAAGAAATGAATGCATGCTTAACTGTAAATTATAAAAATATAGTTACGACTTCCTGTAGGAAATGTATATATATGCGCTAACATTACACTAAAATTTGGAACCATTTTATTTGTATAAGCAAAGAGTTTTCATTGTGTTAACAAAATGGTTAGAACCAAGCTGTCAATTCCACAGCCAGCCGATCCAATCCCCTGGGAATCTATTAACAAGTAAGTCGAACCCAGAAGTATAAATTGTCCTACCATTTCTATTTGAAGCATAAGTATTGAAATTAGATACAATCCAATAATTTCATAAAAGAACACACTCTGCAAGAAGCCTAAGTTATTTATCAAGAAGTGGCACAATATAATGAAACAATGGCCTTTTCCTTGGAATGAAAATTGATATATATATAAAACAGTGACAGAGTTATAAATAGAAACCAGCGATAATTTAGCATTTCCACAATGGGGAAACATCCATCCATATAAACCAGTTGTGTCCAAATAAATAAAATAGCATAAGTATAAATATTTAATGAAAATGAAAATTGTCTTTTAACCCAGATCTCAACTGTTGAGAGCATTGAGTTTAGATAAACAGTCGACATCAACTGAGGAGGATAAGCCAAATAACATTCATTGAAAGATTGATTACTCAGGAAAACTGAAATATTTAATAAGTTACGGAAAGCAACATTTTTGGCAATGAAAATGCAAAACCCTCGAAGTGTGTCACAAGAAGATTGTCTCAGAAAATTCTAGTTTTTGACCAGCACCTCTAAAACTTAAAAACCCTCATTTCTATTCACTACAAGCCAATTAGCTATGTTGTAAATGAAAGTCAGCTTGTGGTTAGGATATCGAAGGAGTGTGGGAGCCGCCATTCGAAGCCCACTCATATGTAAGCTTGTAAGTTCCAAGAAAACGAAGGTAAGACTCTAAACAAAACCAATAGAGTGATAGACAAAAAATATGCCAATTATGTGCATGGAATTACAAGGAATTTCCTATATGAATGAGGGTTACCTTTAGCAAGGGTTTTGGTTCCCAAAAATTTAAGGATGCAGAACCCACCATTCTATCCATGAAAATACCTGCTTAAGGGTTAGGACCTCCATAAATGAAAAGAAGATCGTGAGGAAGTTAATCGAGCAAATGAGGGTTATGAGGGTTACATCAGATGAGACAATGTAAGTATGGGGGATTACGCAGTGCATTATATTAGATATCATTTTGGGATTCAACTGCGTTAAGTAAGTCATTCAAACGTATGACCATTTCCATGAGAGGTAGTCGTAACTGACTAATTTCTCATGATTTTTGAATAGTTCACTTAGCACTCATTGCATCGGGTGATGCTCACAGGGGTGAAGAAGTGGGATTGAAACTAGTGAAATGTGGAGAACGAATCACATAGCATCAATCATCACTTCCGGGGCTTGCACCCGGTAACCAGGACTTCCCAGGAGGTCACCCATCCCAGAACTCCTCTGGCTCAAGCGCGCTTAACTATGGAGTTTTTTCCCACAATCAAGCCCACTTAGCTTGCTACCCCATTTGCAAAACCTTAGCAAGTATTGTGCCTCATGAACCATTCAAGTAGAGATCCCTTGACTCTTTTTGAATTAAAGTATGGGGGTTTACGCAGCGCATTATATTAGATATCATTTTGGGATTCAACTGCGTTAAATAAGTCATTCAAACGTATGACCATTTCCATGAGAGGTAGTCGTAACTGACTAATTTCTCATGATTTTTGAATAGTTCACTTAGCACTCATTGCATCGGATGATGCTCACAGGGGTGAAGAAGTGGGATTGAAACTAGTGAAAAGTGGAGAACGAATCACATAGCATCAATCATCACTTCCGGGGCTTGCACCCCGTAACCAGGACTTCCCAGGAGGTCACCCATCCCAGAACTCCTCTGGCTCAAGCGCGCTTAACTGTGGAGTGTTTCCCCACAATCAAGCCCACTTAGCTTGCTACCCCATTTGCAAAACCTTAGCAAGTATTGTGCCTCATGAACCATTCAAGTAGAGATCCCTTGACTCTTTTTGAATTTAAGTATGGGGGAATTACGCAGTGCATTATATTAGATATCATTTTGGGATTCAACTGCGTTAAGTAAGTCATTCACGTATGACCATTTCCATGAGAGGTAGTCGTAACTGACTAATTTCTCATGATTTTTGAATAGTTCACTAAGCACTCATTGCATCGGGTGATGCTCACAGGGGTGAAGAAGTGGGATTGAAACTAGTTAAATGTGGAGAACGAATCACATAGCATCAATCATCACTTCCGGGACTTGCACCCGGTAACCAGGACTTC
>APFE031302976.1:0-13974 GCA_000404065.3 Pinus taeda
AATCTGCCTTTCTTAATGGAGACTTAGAAGAAGAAGTCTATATTGAACAACCAGAAGGATTCATTCTTGGAAATGATGAAAAACTTGTATGCAAACTCAGGAAATCTCTCTATGGTCTAAAATAGGCTCCAAGGGCATGGTATTACTGTCTTGACAAATATCTCCACCAACAGGGTTTTTCAAAGGGGTCAACAGATAGCAATCTATATAGAAAGATGGACACTGATAAATTGCTAATAATTTTTGTGTATGTTGATGATATCATTTTTGGTAGCAATGAAGAATCCATGATTCAAAATTTTGCTTCAGTAATGCAACAAGAATTTGAAATGTCCTTGCTTGGTGAGCTTACCTACTTTCTTGGTCTACAAGTTTAGCAAAATAAAGATGGTATTTTTCTATCACAAACCAAATATCTCAAACAGATCCTGAAAAAGTATGGCATGGAAGATTATAAACCAATATGTACTCCAATGGTAACAGGATGCAGTCTCAGCTCAAATCATGAATCAACAGCGGTACATCAACCAACTTACAGATCCATGCTTGGCGGTATGCTTTATCTAACAGGTACCCAATCAGACATCATGCATGTAGTGGGAATAGTTGGAAGATTCCTAGAAAATCCAAAGGAATCTCACCTTTAGGCAGTCAAAAGGATCTTCAAATATCTTCAAGGAACACAGAACTTTGGTTTATGGTATCCTAGAGATATAGATCTTACACTTCATGCATATACAGATGTAGATTGGGCAGGAAGTGTTGATGATAGAAAAAGCACTAGTGGTGGTGCATTCTATATGGGTTCCAGGTTGGTGTCTTGGTTCAACAAGAAACAAAGTTCAATTGCATTATCTACAGCTGAAGCAGAATAGGTGGCTGCTGCATCTTGTTGCACACAATTACTTTGGATGATGCAAACCTTGCAAGATATTCAGATCACATGTACTCCACCCATCTCCATACTATGTGATAATACAAGTGCCATCAGTATTTCAAAGAATCCAGTTATGCACTCAAAGACCAAGCACACACCCATCAAATATCATTTCCTACGAGAACAAGTGCTTGAACAAAAAGTCCAATTGGAGTATGTTCCCTCCAAAGAACAAGTTTTTGATATATTCACTAAACCACTGCCCAGAGAGACATTTGAATATCTCAGACAAAAGCTGGGAGTAGTTTCTGCATCATCCTGCTGTTAAATCCTTTTTTTTCGAAAAAGGTGGTTATATGCGAGTTTCATGAAGTGTAGCTGCGTACCTACGTGAGTTTCTGTGGACACAGACGTGTATATGTTGGTTTGAAGAAAAACAGTGGGCCAGACTCAGGAAAAAGGTGGTTTGCTACGGATCTATCAATTATCTGCTCTATTTGATGATGATTTCAATCTGCTGAGATATTGGTCCTCATAGTGTTGTTGATCACTTGATGTATATCTGATTGATGATAATTATTTGATATCTCTTACTGACATATGCAATAATCAGATCTGATAGTGAACATGTGGAACAGGTTCAGGGGGAGAACATGGTTGATGATATTTTCGGAACTATTGATGGACATATACAGCTTGTTGGTCTAGATGCTGGATGTTGATGCTGGTGCTGGCTGTTGACAAATGCTGCTGATTATAGTTGCTGATGACTATCATGGTCTTGTTCAAGGCATTTGGTCTCTGTTATATATGTCAAGTATATCTTTTACTGTAACGGTCATGAAAATACCTAATTTGTAACCCCACTATGCATGGGATGAATGATGTAATGTTTCTTGACTTGTATAAACAATTGATATGTCCCCACTTGGATGGGTGGATGAGTCAAATTTGGTATATCCCCACTTGGTTGGGAGATGGATGCATGTATGAGTCAGTGGTGATAGGAAGGTCATTTGTGATGTATGTATATAGTCATGTTCTTCTTTTAGAACATCTTTTTGCAGACTTTGCTTATGCTTAGGGGGGGCATGGACTCGATCATGGGAGCTCAATCAACACTTCAGCATATCAGAGAATTCAACATGCACTTAGGGGGAGCATGCACTTAGGGGGAGCATGACCCTTTGCCCTTGATGTCAAAGGGGGAGAGTGGCTTGGTGTGGTTGTTGCCATCAAGTCGAAAGGGGGAGATTGTTGGCATTATGATGTATGTGTTGTACTTGATGGCAACCCTCTTGTAACAAAACAACTCTCTTGTATATGGTAACTAGATGAATCTACAGAAGAGATATCAGATGTGACAGAATGCACGACATGAGTGTTTACAAATGTGATGAAATGCAGGGCAGCTTGAAGGAATCAGTTCAGAAAGCAACTCACTCAGATGACAAATCACAATACTACAGGTTAACAACACAGAGTTACAGATCAGACTACACAGAATGAAGAAAGGGAGGTATACGCAGGTTCACCATTGACCAAACCGCGTATACACGCGGGTTCACTGTGTACACGCGAGTTCCATTAATTGAAGTAGCGTATAAAAAAATCTGATTATGTAAATGAAAAATTATTAGTTTGATAATACTGATTCACCCCCCCTCTTAGTATTATTTCCAACACCTTGCTTGAGAAGAGAGGTTATTAAAGGACCCTATTAGTTGGTTTCAACCTACAGGGGAGAGACAGGTCCATGGTACATCCATCAAATGGAAGATGTCACATGAAATGACAGTGGAACGAAGTGGGGCAATAAGGCTCCAAGCCACATTCCATCATACTAGGGTAACTATACTGAGGGAAGCCCATACATTGGGTTTGTGGATGTAGGAGGGAGAAATCGTGGTACATGAGTTACCTCAACCTTTCCTTTTCCAAACTTCTTCATAGATGCTTTTCCTTTTATTGTTTTTTCTTTATTTTGTTGCTCGAGGATCTAGGGCATGAGAGCATGCTGTGAATGATCTATAAGTGATTATCCCCTTAAGGTTGAGCAGTTCATCGACCGCCATGTGTTGGGAAAATAATGGGTTCCTTAATGATGAAGGGGGGGCACTCATAGGGGCACTAGGAACTAGGGTGATGGCCATAAAAGGGGTAGATCCCATGTTTGTCTTTTTCTCACGTGCCTGATTTTTATGTCCCATCCATATTTTTCATTTTGTGATAGATTTCCTGTTGTAAGTGGCCAAATTATGCTTTTAACTTTCCTTTAACTATATCAACCTCTGGGACATCATCCCATGCCCAACCCAAATGTGGAGAAGGGGAGGGCGAGGCTAACACTTTATGGACCCAATGGACAAATGTGGACCTAGATGGGAAAATAGAGAAAAGGGGTTGTAATGAGTAGAGGGGAGTGAGATATATGGTGTCAGGAAGTGGGACCATGCAACCAAAATCAAGGATTCCCATGTAGTCCACTTGTAAAGACAGTAGCCCATACATGATATGCCACGGGGACTAGGATACCAAACTAACCACCAAGTTGGGGCATGGGAAGAAGAGTATAATCCAAGCCCTTTATATCTGTTGAATCCCCCCACTAATCCATGTCCAAATTTTCCCAAGAAAAGCAAGCATAAACATTGAATTATATAATGAAAATTAATACCTTCGGGTGTGGAAGGCCCACCTTCAAACATATGGTCATAACATATGGGCAAGGGCAGACAATGGATAGTTTAAGTGGCGCAGAATGGTGGAAAATTGAGCTATCTGGTGGTTGTTTTTTCCATGAAACTATAGTCTAGGATAGAGGCCTAAATCAATAACTCTACCAATCCAAGTATCACAACAAGACTATGCATAATGGAATAATATACAACAATAAATCTACTAGTGCACAAAATATACACGATTTTTACAACAACCCAAATTCGTTATATTAATCAAATTGACAATACAATAGTCGAGCGTTCCTTTACTAGGGATAATGGACATCCACTAATACAAGAAAACAACATACAGGGCTTGGTGTCAGTCCTTTGACATCAAATCTACCATGAAAAAGTATTATGATTGTCTAGATTATGTAGAGCTCCTCATAAATACTTTGGTCATAGATTGTACACATCTTCCTAGTCCTTTGGCTCCCAATCTGCAACAACTCCAATCTACCTCTATCAATGAACCAACTCCATTAGGTCATTGAACTCAACTCCACCTGCTTTCTTGTTGACCATTAGTCTTTTAGCGCATTAGCACATCAAGGGTCCTATCGAGTTGTTTACAACCCCATTTGTGAACAACTCTCAACTACCCACTACTGTTCCTCGGCTCTTTTGGGACTTTTCTTCCCACTAGTGCCTTCCCATGCTACCTCATGAAGACACACTTAAGGTCGGAGGAATTCCAACTATAACTGTTGAATGTCCTTCTCTAGTAATGAACTTAGGGCATGGAGGAATTCCCAACTTCTACTGTAGATGTCCTTCTCCACAAGGCAAGTCTAGGGTTGCAAATCTCTCCTGGCTGATCAGAGCTTTGAGCTCTTCCTCTGCCACTTATAACAACCCTTAGTCCATCAAGAGACTTGTTCCTTAGGGCTTGAAGAAAACCTCTACAATCATCCACAAGTTTTTCTTTAGGATGCTCCAACTCTGCCACTTCTAGTAGGCCTAAAGTACTTCTTAGGTCACTGCGCTTAGGGCTCAGACATGGACCACTTTCACATTTCCCTCTATTAGTCCACAAGTGTCCATACAAAATCAACTAAACTACCCTTTACTAGGACACCTCCCACCTAATAAACAAATCAATTCAACACATCATCAAACATACCTCTAGGATGATGTGGCACTATTGTAGGGTTCTATTGTTGGTTATGGCTTCTAACAGTCCATGTCAACCCTTCCTCCAAGCTCCAAGACTCTCTTCTCAGTTGCGGCCTACTCCCACACTAGTCCATTTCCTATTCACTAGCTTCCTGGCAGGTTTCTAGGCATGTTCACACCTTGTAGCTTATGCTGCATGGCTCGGCCTCTAGTCAAACTCCTGTACAAAAATCTTGCTTCATTGGTTGGTTACTCATCCCTTCACACAACCTTCTGTTAACACATTTCAACCATTTTCAATAACTGCGATAGACATCGTCCTAAGTCTATACCCTCCTCCAGATCTACGACCTACCGAATAGGGATAAAGCACATAAGACTTACCACAAATTTAGCCCAAAATAGCCTTGAAACAAATTGAACTGCTGCCAAGAACAATCATTAAAGATGCCAACGTTTCCTACTTCTCCTTCATTTTGGAGTCTTCCATGAACTGCGACCCTGAAAAAGATGTATACCTTCTCAATTCACTTGCTTGGATGATAGCTCTTTGGAGGCTAAACTACCTCCTATTTATAGGCTCTTGTGGGGTGATTAGAGCTACCCTATAAGGGCACCTACCTTATGTTGATTGACTTGATCTAGGTCTCTTCTACACCCACATTAAGCTTCAAAAATTAATGTTTCATGATTGGCACATCGTTTTGAAGTGCTTGATGTGGCCCCTAGCTCCTCTAGGGCTACCCCTTCACCTCCAAATGCCAAATCATCAATTTTCATCATGGTTTCACACCCACATGATTGGGTACAAAGCCCATAGGCTTGGGTTCTTAGCCCACAAGACCATTTTGTGTGCTCATTCCTCTAAAACCCACTAGCCTAGGGTTTGTAGTACCTCCCAAGCTACAAATATCAACACTCACTCTTAGCGATGGAGGTACTTCCAACGCTAGGAAGTCTCCACCAACATCATCACCGATGACACTAGCCCATTTGGTATTCATCAGTACAACAAATTCTGTAGAATGAACCTTGAAATATCGATAGCTCCTTTGCCTCATCCATATGAATTCGAACACCTCAACAATTCCATAGGGCTGCTCCCTATGACACTAGACTCTCGTTGAGTCTGTTATGAAACCAACTCAAGAAAAGATAGAAAAGGTAGATCATCAACGCCTTAAAATTCAGCCTCTTTGTGGGGGCAACCTCCTTTACATTACATAAATGAACAATTCTTTGATGATACAAATGAAAAGACCTCCTTTCTATATATAGGAGTCTAAGGGGTCATAACATAATCAGAGACGACATAACAATAATAATGTAAGGGCACAATAATAACAATAGTGGGCTTCTGTGGGGCACAATAGTAATAATATGGGCACTACATGGGTACATCAATATAATAAGTGGGTTGTACTAAAAACAATAAGGGGTTACACTAGTAGTATAGGGGCCTAACATGCCCCTCTCCTTCAAAAAGTGTTGTCCTCAACACTTGCGTAGTTCTTGATGCTTCTGTATAAAATTCTTGTCCTCCCATGTGGAATCTTTAGCGGGTAAGTTCTTCCACTTGATGAGATACTCTGAAATTGATCGATTTCATAGCTTTCAGGTTCTTGTTTCTGTGACTGCTCCAGTTTCCAATATGATTTTTCCTTCCTCTTCAATTTCTGGAAATATTGTTTGAATTGGGATCTTTTGCAACTTTTGAATAAGTGGCCATACTTCTTCATCCTTCTTCCATTCATCCCTTGCTTCGTTTATCCAATCTGGTTGGATAATAGAAATAGCACAAAACAATGCTTCCACAACCTCATCCTTTCTTGAGACTGCATCTGCAACAAAATTGTGCTTCCATTTTCTATAGATGATGTCAAAGTCATAACCCAACATATTGGTGACACATTTTTTCTTTTCTTCTAAAGATAATAGTTGTTCTAAAAAGTATTTAAGACTATCATGATCCATTTTGACCTTGAAGAGTCTTCCCATTCGATAAGGTTGCCATTTTTTAAGTGCATGTAGTATTGCCAACGTTTCCTTCTCATAAATAGCTTGCTTGAGATGTAGCAGTAAAATTACCCAATCACCTACATCAAAACCTTTTTCACTACGATGTTTCATTTGATTTTGCACCAAAGTGGCATTATCCCTTAAAAGTTGGAGAACTTGTTGTTGATGCTCAATATGATCTTTCACTGCTTGAACTTTTTCTTCTTGATATGTCCTTCTATCTCTAGAGTTTGAGGAGTGGTAATTTCTTCCAATCCTTTACAACATATGGTCGGATTCATTTCTTGATGCGCGATGTGATCTTTCACTTCTTGAACATTTTTCTTCTTGATATGTCCTTCTGTCTTGATAGTTTGAGGAGTGGTAATTTCGACCAATGAATTACAAGATATGGTTGGATTCATTTCTTCTTTCTCAATGTGATCTTTCACTTCTTGCACCTTTTTCTTCTTGATATGTCCTTCTTTCTTGAGAGTTTGAGGAGTGGTAATTCTTGCCAATTTTTTACAAGATATGGTCTGATTCATTTCTTCTTTCTCTAGGGTGGGGTCCTGGCGTATATCCTCTTCATTTGATGTTTCTTGATCCTTTTCTTCCTCCTCTTCATATTCTATGTAAAATAATTTCTTCTCAGTATACTTATGACCTTTAGTGAATTTGCTATCACAATTGTAACAAAGCCCTTTTTCTCTTTTTTCTTCCAATTGTTGTGGTGTAATCCTTGTAGGTTGTGGAAGGCTAGGAGAAACAACACTTCCATCTTTATAGTTGTGAGGGGTATGCTTCCTCGTTTCCATAATTTTTCTTCCCACTATGTCACAAAGCCCTTTTACTCTTTCCAATTGTTGTGGTGTTGCTCTAAACAAGGTGTTGCTCTTTGTATCCTCATAATGTGTTATCACTTCCTCCGTGAAAATTGACCACGTAACAAGTTGTTTACGAGAACAAAGCCCTTCATACCATAAAAATTGATCTAGTTCTAAATATGAAGATGCAATACATACCTTTTGTAATAGTGGTACACCATGTAGATAAAAATATTGCTCCATCTGAAGTATCCAATTTACTGGATCCTTGCCATCAAACTTCCTCATCTTGCTTTTTCTTAATTTTAGGAGCTCAACTTGAAACGACTGTAACTCTATATTTTTGGATCTTTAAGTTCTGAAATTGTGACTTGCAGTATCCCTCTGTGTCCTCCTTCCAATTCCACTAGTCTAATCCAAATTGGATTCTCCAAGGAAGAGTTATGCCAAATCTCCCACAGTGACCTAATTATATACTAGTTCAGTAGAGCTAACTTGTATGATGTGCCACAAGTCACTGTTTCAACCTTTGGCTCCAAAAAATATATACAAGAAACTACAATCCGTCCTCTTTCTGTAACTTCTTACAAAAATTCAATTTGATGCTCAGAGAGAAAGTTATGATGATTTTCCCCAGGTCACCGGTTTGGAATGTAATTCAGGAGTTTGCAAAAAGACCAACTTCCTCAGATCATATCTCTGCAAATATAGCACAAAAAGCTCTGAAATTTGGACCCGAGCTTCAACACGATGTCTTCTTAAATGGATTTTTTTTTTTAGCTTCTGAAACATCACAAAAAAAAAGTTATAGCGAAGATGCCACGATGACCTATTTGGAGCAGTGAAACCCTAGAATCCACTCTGATACCAAATGTTATGAAACCAACTCACAAAAATATAGAAAAGATAGATCAACACCTTAGAATTCAGCCTCTTTGAGGGGACAACCTCCTTTACATTACATAAATGAACATTTCTTGGATGACACAAATGAAAAGACCTCCTTTCTATGTATAGGAGCCTAAGGGGTCATAACATAATCAGAGCCGACATAACAATAATAACAATAGTGGGCTTCTATGGGCCACAATAGTAATAATATGGGCACTACATGGGTACATCAATATAATAAGTGGGTTGTACTAATAACAATAAGGGGTTACACTAATAGTATAGGGGCCTAACTCAGCGGTTGGCCAAGATGAAGGAGGTCCAGGCAATCAAGGTCCAGGTTGACACAGTATGGCAACAGGAGGTCGGCCTTAAAGAGCATATCCAGCACTGCCTCGACGAAGCATTTAGCATATCTACAACCATTGAAGGCAAACTCACATAGATGCACATCATCTATATGATGGAGCAAGTCATTACAAATGAGACGGATACCTCAACGGCTCATGTCGAAAGGGTATAGAGATTCGCACCCAAGTTTGCTGCAGACACAGGCGATATGCATTAGCTGCTGACCAACCTACACAAAAATATTCCTGGCCCAGACGAGTGACTCGGGACAAGTCAAAATGATTGTCTTGGGGGACTATTGGGTAGTGGAAGCCCCGCACAACGGGTATGGGGCATGAAGCTTGCAAATTTGGGTAAGAGCAGGGTAAAGACTTCGTGAGAATGCACGAAGTGCGATGTGTAATAAGTCAAAGTCAAAAGGGTAGTCCACCCAAAAATAGTGTAAAGAAATGTAAGTTCAGCTGGTCCGCCTATGGATCACGGTCCATGGAAAGGTATAAATAGAGTGGGGCTCTATGGGTAGAGTAGCTAAGCTTTTGGTATGACTTTGGGGATCCGAAATGTAATGGGTGTCTGAGAAGAGCATTCTAAGAGCGTCTGTAAGTCTGAGTCAGATGTTTGGGTAGAGGATAGAGGCTCTACAGCTATGTGTGCAGTGGGCCGAAAGAGTCCACAACTGTGTGCGTGGACCCTTATAGCTGAGTGCGCAGGGTAGATCTGGATGTAAGGGTGATAAGTGGAAATAAAGATAAGTTTCTTCTGAGTCTTGTGTTAATTCAGAACTATCACAACTCTATTCTTTTATGGTTATGAAACTGGGTTGATATGTGCACATATGCTTATTGAGTACTCGTGAATTGGTTTTAATCTTAATATCTGAACTAAATGGAAGTACTAAATGTTTTCTTAAAGACCTCTCTAAGTAGATCTGGATTATAATACTTAACTGAATAAATTAGATCTAGCTAAGATTATCGAGGTCTACGCAAATCTAGTGTAGTGAAAAGCTTTAGGAAGATGTGTGAACCTCTCAGACCACATCTAGACATCCCAAGGGTGTGGAACCCTAGCTCGAGCACCCTCCCCTACTAGCTCGGGTGAGACCTTAGTCTGCGCTTCGTGGGTTGTTGCCGAAAGGGCCGATAGCTGCAGGATTTTCTTGGCTAAATAATTCTTTTGAACCTGGGTCAAGCCCGTATAAGCCAACAATGTTTTGAAATGAAGAAAAGATATTTCATGTGTAAATTATAGCCCAACCGATATTAAATTGAAAACTCATATTGTAATGCTTGATATTTTATATAATAAAATCTATATGGTTGAAATTATTTCTATTTGCACTTGTTATTATTTAGCCTTTTAATTAACATATGTAACTTTGCGTTATCATATTAGATAAACATGCACATTGTATGGCAATTTTTTTTTAAATTTAGTTGCAAAATTATATTAATTAATTTATGTTGATTAATAATGAACACATAAAATCCATGTAAAACTACTAAATTAGTGGTTTATATTAATTAATGATGAACATGAATAAAATGAATATATGACTAAATTAGTTGTGTATAATGATTATGAATGAAATTGAATGAAATGAATATAAACTACTAAATTAGTTGTTTATATAATGAATATGAAAATACCAAAAAAAGATAAACGACTACTGCAAATGATAATTTTTTTTATTAAAATGATGACTAAAGTTTGCATATATACAAACATTATTAGCTCATTTAAAGTAGCTTATAACACGACTAAAATTTAGTCATATTTATTTGGTCATTAATTAGTTTCAAATGATGACTAAAATTTATATATATGTGCCTATTAGTAGCTACTTTACAGTATCTTATAACACAAACAACATTTTGATCATATTTCTTTGGTCATTAATTGGTTTTCTCGATGATTCATATAGTAATATATTTTTTTGTATATTTGGTCATTAATTGTGACAATGAATGACTAAACTAGTGATATGATTCTTCTCTCAGTGGATCCTGTTCGGAAGGGTCCCGTACATACGCGAGTAATGTGAAGAAAAGTCACATACAAAATCTACACCATGGTAACTTGAATACATGAGGTCTTTACCATGTTATTGGCCCATAGTGATGAGTGAAAAAATGTTTATTTGATCTTGTCAAAGAATACTAAGGTCGTTACTAAGGGATTGGCCTAAGGTATTGGCTAAGGTTAATGCTATATAAGGAGATGGAAATAAAAGTTTTAGGTGTGCAAGTAATGAATCGCTTATGAATGATTTAATCTGAAATAGGTGTGCACCAAGGAGAAAGAAGAAGAATAATATCTGAAATATATTGAATATACTACTAAATTAGCTACTATTGGTCACCAACTGAAAAATTATCATTTATATGCAAGTTTTAGTCGTTTCTTTAGTAATTAATTAGTCATTTTTCACTAGTGACATCAAGTATTTTTCAACCCAATCAACACTATAAAACATAGATTATCATGATAGAGACATCATAGACAAAAAAGAAAAAAGCAAAATCATTAAATATCATTAACAAATCATATTACAAGATCCTAGTACGTATACATGACTTTCACAAAGTGTATAAGTATATGTATGCGCTTTCAATTCAAAACACCCGTGTACATATATACAAAAACTGAAAACACTTCACAAAATATATACGCAACTACTCGAAAGTAGATATGCATATGTACATGACTCGGATGAGACAAACTTGGGTATAGATATGGAAATTTTCACTGCAAACACTAGTTTTCTCTCTGCAACCCTTACCATCTGAATTACACACTTCAAGATTACTTCATTCAAGGCACAACATCATTACAACCATATAGCTATCATTGTTAGACATTTACGATACTTTAGAATTTTTAGATATGATTCTTCTCCTTTCTCCTTAGTGCACACATGTTTCAGATTAAATCATTCATAAGTTATTCATGACTTGCTCACCTAACACTTTGAACTCCATCTCCTTATATAACATTAGCCTTAGCCAATACCTTAGGCCAATCCCTTCGTTACACCATTATTATTCTTTCACAAGATAAAATAATCATCTTTTAACTTATCACTATGGGCCAATAACATGGTAAAAACCTCATGTATTCAAGTTACCATGGTGCATATTCTGTATGCGACTTTTCTTCACATTATCCACGTATGCATGTGACCCTTCCAAATAGGATCCACGTATACTTTCCCAAACATCATCTTTATTATTCATCTGTCTTTGAGTTAACATTTCTTTGACCATCACCTCTGTTACATTTGTACTAGCCTACATAATAATCCTATTCCCATAATGTTGACATCTTTATCAAGTAGATTTCCATCAAAGACAACACATCAGCCATAATCCAAACACTAATATTAAACTTGACCCTTTTTATTCAACTTATTAGCACCGAAGATCCTCTCGCAACCTTCATGCATATACTAATGCCCAACTTTTGCTTAATACCTTTCTCATTTAGCTCCTCCTCCTTAGCTCAAAAATGTTCCTTAAAACCCAAAGCATAAAAGGCTCCTCCAGAGATGCTTGACCTTTCCTCCTTTTACATGTATTTCACAAACATCCAGATTAAGGTCTTCAATGTGGGTCCCACTCCATAAGCCTATATTTTTTAAAGGTTTCCACTTGTCCACTTATATATGTACAACTATCTCTTTCTGACTCTATTCACTTGTACGTAAGATTCAATCTACGTGCCTAACTTATAAAGCTAATTCATTTTAAAAGGAATGTCCTAGCTCAAACTATGCAAATATGGCCCATAGTTCCATACTTCTACTGTGACACAATACATTCCTGTTGACACCTAATCCTCTGCGATTGGGTGAATTTGGAATGTGAACAGTCATCAAGAAAATGAACTGATCAGTCACATTCATGTATATAACAATAGCTACCTAATGAAATAAACGAATCAGTTTTTCTGCCAAGTCCGGAGTTACTCCTGGCCTGACATGGTATCAGAGCACAGGTCCTAGGTTCCTTTTTTAGTGTGCCTTGTAACTCCTCTGTCCCATACTCTGCCATAACGCATCTGTCTGCTATTGTGCATCCGTTGGTTAACGTCTGACATGGTGAATGTTTGAAATTCTTCAAACTGAGGCTGCATGAAAGGTGGAAGGAGCCATTTCATTTTTCTGAAGAAAGAAAGACAATAAAACTTTCAGGTATCAAAGCGTTTGAATTGTTGTGTACGCAGGTGTTAAATTAATGTTTATTTGAAATGTTGAACGCTGGTATGGTGTATTAAAACTGTATTAACGTTGTTTATAACGTTGGTATGGTGTATGGCGCTGTTTGTATGGAGATACTGACATTAAAAGGGCTATCTCTTGAAGGTATTAACGTTGTTTATAACGCTGGTATGGTGTATGGCATTGTTTGTATGGAGATACTGACATTAAAAGAGTTGTCTCTTGAATGTATTAACGTTGTATTAACTATGTTGAATGTATAACGTTGTATTGAATGGAGAACGCCTGGAGTTTCATATATTAACGCTGTATTAACTGCGTATCGTTCAAACCCTCTTGGGATTTTAAACGCTCTGATATAATCCCAGGGGCCATATCTTTTGCGAATTCTAGAAGACTCTGATCATCTGAGGCGCCTCTGAACACTGCATTGCTAACAAAATCCAGACTTGAATTTTCCAAATTCTGAGTCTCGGTTACAGGCAAATCACACAAGTAAATTGTAGTTGATCTTGTGCAAATCATACATGGTATTGATTGAGGATAGTTTCTGGTGTTAAACTATGACCGTATATTCGTTGGGCATTCCTCTTTTTTGGTATTAATTTGCTCCATATTGCCTTTATATAATGGAATGGCATATACTGAATTAAAAAAAGGGTTATATGCCGTGACATAGCATATACTGAATTAAAAAAAAAGGGGTTATATGTAGTGAAAATTTTATGATAGTGATAGCATTCCTTTTTAGCAGCAGAAGTTTTTTTCTCCATAAAGAGCAAATATTTTTGCCTTTGTTGGAGGGTTATCAGCATTCCTTTTTTAGCAGCAGAAGTTTTTTTTCCACAAGAGATTTTTTTTTTTGCCATCAGAAGTATTAGTCTATCAGCAAAAGTATTTTTTTTCTATCAGCAGAAGTAATTTTTTACAGAATGCATTCAATCATTTCTATGGTAGGAATAGTTCTCACTG
>APFE031302976.1:20744-103615 GCA_000404065.3 Pinus taeda
ACTGAGCATCTTCTGAAACTCAATTTCAATCATTTTGATCTTGATGATGCAACTTTATTTGTTAAGAAAGTTGGCAAAACAATTGTATATCTTGTGGTATATGTAGATGATCTTTTAATGATAGTGAACAATGAAAGCTATATTGCATCCATAAAGAAAGAATTAGGAAAAAGTTTTGAAATGACTGATTTGGGCTATGTTCATTACTATCTTGGCATTGAAGTAAGCCAACATCCAAAATCCATATTTCTTTCTCAAAAGAAATACATTGGAAATTTGTTAAACAGATTTGGCATGACAGAGTCCAATCCTCTTTCTACTCCAATGGAACAAAACTTAAAGCTCACATCTATTGAAGGAAAGGAATTTGAGGATGCAACAAAGTATAGACAGCTTGTAGGAAGTCTCATCTACCTCACTACTACCAGACCAGACATTTCATTTGCTATTGGAATCCTCTCCAGGTTTATGCAAAAGCCTTGTCAGGGACATTGGTCTGCTGTAAAAAGAGTTCTAAGGTACTTGAAGGGAACTCAAGACCTTGGAATCAAGTATACACAGGTGGACGATTTCAGCTTGATTGGATACTCTGATTCAAACTTTGATGGAGACAAAGAAACTGGAGTATCTACTTCAAGATATGCTATGAGTCTTGGATCAGGAGCTGTCTCTTGCAGATCATGCAAACAATTAGTTCCGACAAATTCCAGAACAGAAGCAGAATACGTGGCAGTAGCTGAAGCAACGAAATAAATTGTGTGGCTCAGGAAAATTCTTGAAGATTTGCAGGTAAAACAAGTACAATTAACTGCACTCATGATTGACAACACCTCTGAAATAAAGTTGGCCAAGAACCCAAAGTTCCATGATCGTACAAAGCACATCAATACTAAATATCATCTGATCCGACATCATGTTGAGGCCAAAACAATCCATCTCTGTCATTGTTCCACAAATGAGCAAATTGCAGACATCTTCACCAAAGCACTTGGAAGAGAAAAGCTTGAAAGATTCAGAACGATGCTTGGACTCACCAACATCCCTTCAGATTAAGGGGGGACATGTTGACACCTAATCCTCTGTGATTGGGTGAATTTGGAATGTGAACAGTCATCAAGAAGATGAGCTGATCAATCACATTCATGTATATAACAATAGCTACCTAATGAAATAAACGAATCAGTTTTTCTGCCAAGTCTGGAGTTACTCCTGGCCTGACAATTCCTTTATCCACTAATGAAATAACTTTGTGTCACTTTCTTTTTGTTAGCACGACATGACATCATCTCTCCTATTCCGAAAGCGTGCAACTCAAATCCTTCGGGAGATAGACTCTAGTATTTTCTCGTCAATTGTCATTCTTGGTTCCGTTAATTTTCCTTCCCAACCATTTTTAAATGCATGCGCTTTATTATTCTTCTACGATGATGTCAAAATTCCTAGTAATCCCACTCATTCTCCCACGTAACCCATTTTTTTATCTGATTGGTTGGGCTTACACATTATCCCGGTTATAGCCAGCCTACTTATTCTCATTAAGTCCTCCTTTTATCCTTCCAAGCTAAAGCCTATGGCCTAATGACACTGAGTTCTGACTCAAGGCAGAATCAAGTTTTGTCTTTCAGTTCTCTCAAGTGACATATTTCCATCGAGACCCTTTGAAAACTAAGTGTTACAATGATATGTATTCAACTTTTCCTCTAGGTTTTTTCTATGGCTTCCAACTCCTATGGTTCAAACTCAACTTTGTCTGTCCCTTTATTCTCGCTACTTCGGCCTTTGCAATGTAATTGTTGGATCTCATATTGCCACAACAATTTATTCTTTAGCTAGAAAAAATCATTGCTTTCTTCAAACCTTTTCAATACTTTGATATTTATTCTAGTTATAATGGGTTTCTATGATCTATGTACCCACTAATTCATTTTAATAATCTTCTCTCCATGTGTAATTACTTCTTCATCCTCACAATGAAATTCCTCTACGTCTTGAAATATGCTCTCTTACTTTTTTAAAACATGGCTTCCACTACTGCGTATTGTAATCCTACAATAACCATGTTATATCTATGTATGTTGATCCCTCCTAAGCTTAATTATAATATATCTACACCAAATAGAATCCAACATAATAAATAGATTCCAATGATACACATTACCAAATACTCAAAAACCTTTGTATTTCCTCTATTCACTAGTACAAAATGGCTAATTAGTTACTATAAAAATGACTAAAATTTGCATATAAACAACCATTGTTCAGTCGGTGACCAATAGTAGCTAATTTACAGTATCTTATAACGCAACCAAATTTTAGTCACTTTTAGCTTAGTCATTAGCTTGTTGCTTCAATTTTATCGTTTAGTAGTATATTTAGTCGTAAATTTGGTTATTAATTTAGTCAACAATTTAGTCGTTAATTGCCACATTTAATGAGCAAATATCCAAAAAATTATTACTACATGATCACCCGAGAAAATCAATTAATGACCAAAATGTTAGTTGTGTTATAAGACACTATAAATTAGCTACTAATAGTCATATATATGAAAATTTTAGTCATCATTTAAGTCAACTAATGACCAAAGAAATATGACTAAATTTCAGTCGTGTTATAAGGTACTGTAAATTAGCTACTAATAGTCATATATATGCAGAATTTAGTCATCATTTCTAATCACAAATTTATCATTTGTAGTAGCCATTTATCCCTTTTTCTGGTAGTTTCATATTCATTATATAAACAACTGATTGAGTAGTTTATATTCATTTCATTTACTTTCATTAATAATCATTATAAATGACTAATTTAGTCATGTATTCATTTTATTAATATTCATCATTAATCAATATAAGCTACTAATTTGGTAGTTTTAGAGTGATTTTATGTATTCATTATTAATCAGCATAAATTAATTAGTTTGATTTTGCAACTAATTTAAAAAAAATGGCATACAATCTGCATGTTCATTTAATATGAAAACACAAAGCTACATATGTTAATTACAATACTAAATAATATCAGGTGCAACAATAAATAATTTCAACCACAAATTATATTATATAAAATGTCAAGTATTGCAATATGACTTTCCAACTTGATATTAATTAGTTGGACTACAATTTACACATGAAATATTGTTTCATCACTTCAAAACATTATCACTGTGTTTCGAAGGCATTGCAAGCGAATTCACCAACTATGAAGACTTAACCATGAGTCTCTATGTGTGTCTCTTATGCGATATATTGACTCTAAGAGTATCACTAGACTGGTTTTCTTCTCTCTCTTTGCATTTGTCACTCCAGTGTTATTGTTCTCATCTTTCTTCAATTCTTGCTTCTTACCATCAATATTGATCAGTTCCTCTCCTAAAAACAAAAGAAGATACAATGCACAGTATAAGACATGAAAGACCATGAATACTGGAATATAAACTAAAGTATACTATAGAATATTTATACGACATATACATCAATATTAGTAATGTCAATGCCATTTTTTACCCATAAAAGTAAGAAACTCTAACAATTTTTCTTCACTTCGGTGATAGTGGCCACTATGTGGCAATATGAATTGTAGAAACAAAACAAATAAAATGTCCCAAAAGAAAGGAACACCTTAATAACTTAGTATTTAATCTTCAGAGAAAGCTTAAGCACAATAATGCCAACTTGCATGTTAAAAATCTCAGGATGTGGATAATTTATGAAAATAAATCATCTGAGGTGTGATGTCTAATCCTTGTTTTTTTATTCGCAACAACATTTCGTTTTCTAATGCATGAACTTGGTCAAATATATAGACAACTTGTGCTCAAATAACAATATGACAATAAAGTTTTCATAGAAATAACGTGGAAAGACAGAGGACAGAAAATGTGCAGGGTTTCTGAGAGTCTCAAAGTTTGACCCTAATGGAGGGCCACAGAGGAGGGAGCTCCACTCCCTCCTACAAATATGTAGTGACTAGCAGAGGAAAATCACATTTGGGTAATGTCAGAGATTCTGGGGAGGAGGAAATCAGGAATAATGAAAAGGAGACAGATGGAGCAAAGTCCAAGGAAAATAGTAGCTCGAAGGACAAGGAGGAAGAAGACAAAAACTAGGGAATAAAGGAAAAAAAAACAAAAGGGACCTTGTAGACCCAAAATGGAAATCACTCCTAGAGTAGTTTTGAATAATCCTGCACTACAAGAGCCCAGGGAACATATGGAGACTTGCGCCATAATATGTAAATTCATGGGATTATGGCCCACTGAAAAGGCTTTACAGACATGGATAAAGTATCACTGGAAACCCAAAAGAAGCATCAATCTTCATCTTGGGTCAAAGGTATTCTTTACCGTGGTGTTTACTAACATCAAAGACAAAGTTAGAATATTCGAAGGAGGGCCCTATTTTTTTTCCGCAGCTGGCCTCTATATGCCGCCTTGGGTGATGAACTTTGTTCAAGAGAGGGAGACTTTCACTTCAGTGCCTATCTTGGTAAGGCTCTATTCTCTACCTCTAGCTTACTAGCAAAATGAATCACTTGCGGCCATAGGCAACAAACTAGATCATTTTTTCAAAGCCTCGGAAGCCACCAGAAGGGGTAAGTGTACCTCCTATGCAAGGATTTGTGTGGAGATGGATCTTTCAGGAGCTGTTCCAGACGAATTTATCTTGAACTTTTTTGATGAGGAATGGGTACAAATGGTGTACTATGAGCATATTCCATTTAGATGCTGTAAATGCATGAACATGGACACTTGATCAGAGACTGCCCTCTCAATAAAGAAGAAGACAAAAGAAAACTGTATACAAAGAAGGATATTGAAACCTTTCAGAAAGTGGCAAGCAGAAGAAAAGGAGGTAAAAGATAACCAAAGCAACAACATAATGAAGGGCAAAAGGTCAGTCAGAATAAGTTCAAAGCTCTGGTAGAGATTGAAGAAATGCCAAATGAAGACCAATATATGGAGGAAGGCCCTGACAAAAAGGAGAAGGAGGAAAACTACAAACCAACACAAAGTATTAATAATAAGGAGGAAACCATGATGAATGAAACAGAGCTAGAGATGGACCAGGAAATGACCCAGTGTGAAACAGATCTGGAGGATCATGAACTTTAGGAAATTCTAGATAAACAACACCTAGATCTGGAAGGGTTCCTGAAGCAGGGAACCACGGCGGGGATAGATTCATTACTTCAAGATGAATGCAATAGAATTCAATAGTTGTTTTGTGGAATACTCGGGAAAGGGGGTCAGATAAAGGAAAAATCATCGACATGCAGGAGTGCAGAGGGTTGAAAATAATGAAATCAACTCCAAGATTAGCTACAAGAAATGTAGGAAAGAAGAGGGGCTGGAAAAAGAAGAAGGAGATATTGATGGAGTGTGGAAAGCTGATGATAGACTCAGGTAAGATGAAAGACATAACCAGTTACTCCTTTACAAATCCGTAATTATGAGGTTTACATTTTGGAATATAAGAGGTCTAGGTAGTAAAAGAAAGCAACGAATGCTAAGTTTCAGAATGAAACAAGATATGACGGATATGATCTTCATCCAGGAAATGAAGTGTTCCATCTATAAAATAAAATTAATCCATAGTAAATGGCTCAATAGATTTGAGTTTTTAGAAGTTAAAGAAGAGAACATAGCTAGGGGCTTTCTCACTCTGTGGAATCCCTAAAAAATTAGTGTAATAGATGCAGGGGCATCCAGAAATTACTTATCAGTAGTCATTCAACCAATGGGGGTTTCTGAAACTTTCCTAGTCACTAATTTTTATGGTCCTCAAAGAACAGATGATAAAATCAGATTGCTAGAATCCCTCATTTATCTTAGGAACATATAGGCTAGTATTCCTTGGATCATGGGTGGGGATTTTAATATCATCAAATCTCTCTCAGAAAATAAAGGAGGTACTAGAGCACTAAACAGAGACTCATTAGCATTCCAATCATTCACAAACAATATGAAATTGGTTGACTCATATTTGAGCAATGGCCTTTTTACTTGGAACAACAAAAGAGGAGGGGAAGCACAGGTGGCCTCTAGGTTAGACAGGTTTAATGATATGAAAGGAGCTTATGCTTATAGATAATGAAATTATAGCAAGAGTTCTTCCCTTCGGAGGCTCAGATCACTGGCCGATTCAATTGGAAATCAAGGGTTTGGATTCTCCCAGGAATAGACCCTTCAGATTCGAGAATATCTGGCTCTCTCACCCGGATTTCTTGAATAACATCAGAAAATGGTGGTATGAAGACTTGCAATTCCAGGGATCTAAAATGTTTCTCCTTCATAAAAGACTAAACCACATTAATTTTAGACTCAAAGAATGGAATAAGAAGGATTTCGGTAACATTTTTGTGGACAAAAAATTGGTGGAATCCAAAATTCAAGAACTCAACTAGGCATTGATCAAAGATGGCTTTAACAAAGACAAAAATGAGTAGGCTGATAAATTTCATCATGAATGGGAGAACCTATGCAAACAAGAGGAAATATTTTGGAGGCAAAAGTCGAGAGTTCAATGGCTTAAAGAAGGAGAGCGCAATACAATATTTCTCCATAGATCAACTATGGCTAATAGAGCATTCAACAGAATCTCAGCGATAAAGGATGAGAATGGGGAGTTTTAGAACACACATAAGGACATTGAAGTGGTGCTTGTTCAGCATTTCTAAAACATATCCTAGGAAAACAATCCAAACAGGGAGCAATCCATAAAGGAAATTACAAGATTTATCCCTAAGCTGGTGTCCAGAGAGGACAATATTAACCTTAACAGACCAGTAACGGAAGAAGAAGTCAGTGAGGTCCTCAAAGACATGCAGAATGGCAAAGCACCAAGCTCGTATGGTTTTAGTGTGGATTTCTTCAAATCTTATTGGGACATAGTCAAACTGGATATTGTGAATGTTATAGAGGATTCCAATGGTAGTAAAACCATCTTGAAAGCCCTCAACACCTCCTTCGTCTCCCTGATTCCCAAACAGGACTCAGCTCAAATAGTAGATGAGTATAGACCCATAGCTTTATGCAATGTAGTATACAAGATAATTTCGAAGTTAGTGGCTAACAGACTCAAACCTCTCCTTCCTTGATTAATGTCGGGGGAACAATCACGTTATGTGGAGGGTAGACAAATTTTAAACAACATTATTCAAGCCCATAAGGTGGTTCACTCTCTCACTAGCAAAATGCAGGTAGGGATGATCATGCAATTGGATATTGCCAAAGCTTATGACAAGGTCAATTGGGTTTATATCAAGAAGGTTCTCACGGCCTTTGGGTTTGATCAAAATTAGGTCAGATGGGTTATGGCTCTGGTGTGTACTTCCAGCTTTTCAATTTTGGTTAATGGCTCTCCCTCAAAGATCTTCATTCCTTCTAGAGGCCTCATGCAGGGAGACCTGCTCTCTCCCTTTCTCTTCATCCTTATGACGGACGGACTTGGGAGGTCTATTAAGAATGCTAAAGCCATGGGCATAATCAAGGGTCTTCAATTAACTGAGAATGGTCAGACACTGATGCACCAACAATTTGTAGATGATATCATGTTGCAAGGAATCCCCACAGTCAAAGAAGCTTCAACCTACAATCAAATCCTTAGTGTTTTTTGCAATGGCTACATGTATGGAAGTCATTCTTTCTAAATCAAATTTTTTTTTCTTAAACACTAACATTGCTATTCAGAGAAATATCTCAAGAATCCTTGGCTTTCAAAGAGATTCCCTCCCCTCAAAGTATTTGGGAGCTCCTCTCACGGCCAAACCAATGCTCAAAAGCATCTGGGAACCTGTGCTAAATAAGCTACAGGACAAAGTTAAAAAATGGACCATCAGAGCCTTGAACCTAGCTGGCAAGTTGGTATTGACTAAGGTTGTTCTGCAATCCATCCCATTTTTTATGTTATCAGCCCTCCTAGCTGCAAAATGTGTCTTAGAGCAATATAAGAATATTCAAAGAGATTTCCTATGGGGGAAGGAGGAAACACAGAAGAAATGGGCCCTGGTTTCCTGGGATAAAATCTACAAACCCAAGAGCCATGGGGGTCTAGGCTTAGATGACCAGGAGATTCTTCATAAAGTGCTAGGAGCCAAGATTTGGTGGCGATGGGTGCAATAGCCAAAACCCCATTGGGCAAGGATCTAGAAAGAAAAATATGCCAACTCTTGGCACACTAATGATCTCATAAGAATGTCAGGAAACATAAAGGGCTCTTACATCTAGAATAGGGCCTGGGATAATAGAAGCATAGTGCAAAAGAACAGTTTCTGCGAAATGAGAGTAGGTCATCTAGCACTCTTTTGGGAGGACAAATGGCAACAAGAACCATTGTTGTTAAAAGAGGACTTTCTAAGTCTCAATCAGGAAACAAATTCCCAAGGGTTAAACAAAGTAAAGGATTTATGGGATATTTCTCAATCACAATGAAAGTGGAGAAGCTGGAGAATCATTGACTGCAGAGATGACAACTCCATAAAAATAAAAGCAGAGGCATTGAGAAGCTTACCAAAACAAAGGATGATCTTGGTTATAGAGGGGCAGGATCAATTGAGATGGGGTAACAACAAGAAAGGTACATTTAATCTAAAGGAAGCAAAAGGTATTTTCCTTGGGATTGATTCCAATGTTCCAGGAAAAACCTAGCAGCACCTCTAGAAATACCAAGGGTGGATGAAGATCAAGCTTTTCATGTGGTTGGTTCATCATAAGAAAATCTTGACATGGGACAATATTAGAAAAAGGGGTGTTTTGGGTCCTTCCAAATGCTAGCTTTGTGAAGAGCAGGAGGAGACTATGGAGCACATTCTCAACAGTTTCTCTTACACCACCTAGCTATGGGACTATTTCTCCAAAATTTTCCAACAGACAGATAGGGGCAGAGGAAGTATCACTAATACCCTAAATAAGTGGAGAAGGATCTTTTTGGAGAATGAATTACTTAATTTGGCCTAGGTCTTCACGCCAGGATTCTGTTAGCACCTAAATATGCCTTAGGCTAAAGGAAGGCAAAATTCAGGGTAACCACAAACCACGCTCAGTCTGGTAGCTAGCCCTACAAGAATAGGAGAGGGCTCTCTCTGACTCATGCTCAGCAAATAAGTAAACGAAATGGTCTGAGATGACTTACAGTGAAATATTGATCTTAGTCTAGTAAGTAAATATGGATACAAGAAGCAATTTTTTATGAATGACTGAGTTTCTGGGATGGTATGGGACCAACAAACAGCAATGAGCAGAGAATTTAATACCAAGGCACAGATTACTTCGTGAGGCAAGATAGGCAGAAAGTCTAGCAATTTAGTTTGAAATAATGCAGAATGGAGAGATTGCTTAGGAAGGTGAAAAGGGCATAAGTACATGAATCCTTTTCAACAGAAGAAAAACACAGAGCGTGAAACTTTCCCACAGGAAAAGCAATAAAAATGAATTCTACCTTATCCTACTCAGAAAATTTCACTGCAAATGAGTATGAATGAACTATGGAACATAACGAAATACATATGAAACATAAGGAAAAAAACATTTGCTACACTCACAAGCACATGAATCTCATGAAACAGAGTCGTTTCCTTTTATTAATCCTCTATGAAAATATACAATGAAGAAACAGAGTTTCTTTCCCACAGTCTCCCAGAAATTACAAGCCAACCAACCCTTTGCAAATAGTTTGCATACAATAAATAGACCATGCTATGAGGATATAGAACGACCAAGAGTTGGGGAGTTTCTCAAATCATTACAAAATGGAGATGGAAAGCCAACCATTAGCTACAAGTGTAGCATTACAAAAATGACAAATGGCTTGGGTGACCGTTTGCCTTCCTTTGCCACTTGGATAGAAGCCAAGCTCTTTAAACTTTGCCTTAGTTTCCAAAAAAAGTGAAATGTAGATGAGTGGTCCCACTTGGAGAAATTCGTGGATCGAAATGTTGCGAACTAGAAGTGATTTGGCCTTTTTCTCTATATGCACCACGCCCAATTCTATATGTGCCATGCCACTTTGGAGGCTATTTTGAGGTACCTACAGGAGTCCAAATTGTGCTAAAGTGTGCTTGTTGGAAAGCCTAGCCTGTCTACTTTCCAACCCAAGTGGAATTTCTTAATTTGGTGCTCAGTTTCCCCTCCAAATATTCATTCTCCCAAGATTGCTTCCTGTGTGTAAAAATAGGGGCAGAGAGGTCATTGTTTGAGTGTTTTTGACCTCCTAGAGACTCAAATCATGCCAAAAGTTCTTTTCCATGCACCAGTAGTCGTGATTTTGCATGCTAAATCCAAAAATGCAAACCATTTGCAATTTGGAGCTCCCAATGCTAAGCGCCGCACCAGTGGTGCAGCGCAGAGGGAGAAAAAACCTGTGTTGTGACCAAAAATTTGCCATGTGACTGAAATTGCCCCAAATTTCTTGAAATTTGGGTTGGAGGTTCTCTAAGAGGTACTATGCTAGGCCACAGAGGCTTCAGCCAATATTTGAAGCTAATCCTTCTCTTTTTTCCTCTTTTGTCTCTCTGTCGCTCTCCTCAATTTTGCCTTCAAGCTCCTTATCCGAGCCTTCAAACTCATGTTCTGTGCCCTGTAATGATAAACCATCTGCCTCAATATGGTTTTGTCTCTGTCGGCCTTCTCCAGCAGTCTCTCAAGGTGGATGTTGATGCGCTCAAGCCAAGACTCACGGTCATTGTTAATCTCTTGCTCCAAGGGAGTGAGCTCGATCCTCCTATGCTGGGCAGCTTGGCGATTTTCACGGATGCTTTGCAGCTCCATGATCTCATGCTGGTCCTCAAGTTGTTTGTTCCTCTGCTCCAAATACCTAATAATCCATTTGGCCCTCTCTAAATTGAGTGACAAGTCTTGGATCTCCGTTTTCTTCTCCTGGATGGTCCTCCTAAGTTTGGGACTCTCCACATCTGCATCATCATCATGAATGAGGATGAAGTCTGCCTCCTGTTCACCTGATGGCCCCTCGTCATGCATGGGCCTCTTACCCTTGTCCTATACCTATGTTGTTGATGTAGGAAGCGAGGCCCCTTCCACCTCGGGTGGAGATAACAGTCGCTTTGCTGCTGCAAACAAGTGCCTACTACCTCTCTGATAGGTGATGAATACTGGCACAGTAGTGGTCTCATGGGACTCATACTGATGAGAAGGACCACCTATATCATGTTCCACCTCTGATAATACTTGTGAAGTGCTAAAGAGGTCATGGGAGATTTAGTCATCCCAAGCAATGCCCTGCAATCCCAACTAATGATCCACCAAAATCTGGATAAGAGCAAAGTGATCAACACTGTTAAGTTTCTGCTGAGGGGTCTTGTGCTGCATGAAGGTGTTCCTCCTCCTTATGTTCTAGCAAATGAAAAATGGGAGGTTCATCATCTGTACCCTGGTAAAGTGCATGAGCAACTTGATGTGATGGGCATATAGATGAGAGAACCTCCCCTCGTAGCTGAAGTACTTCATGATCAATTTCATGAGCGGAGCATATTCATCTTTCAAATATCTAAATGGAAAGACTCTTGTGAGCTGCCCCAAGAATCCAGCCTTAATGTAAGGCTCATAGTTTTGCCTATCCACCTTCTGTTTCTTGTGCCACTGTTCTCCAACATTTGGTATGCCGGTTGCCAATGAGATAGTTTCTGGTGTCAATGTGAAGGTGACCCCGGCCAAGATAGACTGACCTCCATGTAGGTGAAGCATGAAAAGACGGGCCAACTCATGATGAACTCTAACATTAGCCACCCTTTGAAAAAATACAAAACATGATAGATGCTGGAAACATGACATGGCAAGAGGGCAGGCTTGAAATTCAGTGAGGGTGGTTGGCTCATCCCTAACATGTTTGCCACTCTTGTGATGTCTCCTGGGAGCCTGTTCTTCCGAGGATGAATCACTTTGTGTCTCCATCTCATACTCTGATGAATGCTCTGATGCCATGACTGCTGTGTGTGTACTGTACTTGGGTTTCCCTTTGATGGTGGTATGAAACTAGGTGTTGTTGCGATATCTGCCACCAAGGGGAACAATGAAAAGATGGAGTATTAGTAGGGGAATAATATGATGGGAATAGGGGTTATGCGGAGAAGTTCTGTTTAGGGATATGTAGGAGGGTTTGCGGGATTTGATAAGGTAGGGTTTTGGGGTTTATATTGACCAACGAGTGGAGGGATAAGGAATAGGGGTTTGGTAATATTTTAGGGTAGGGAAAATAGGAAAAAGTGGGATAGGGGGGATAGGGAAAAATGGTAGGAAAGGGAAAAATTAGGGGTGATAACGGAGCCTTGGCACTAACACCACAATTTTGCAACCCTAGCAACCATGGCTTTGAGGTTTTCTTAGTGGTTGGTTATATGAGTTTTGTTGCAATTATACATAGCCATGAACCACCATAACATTCACAAATTTGATGAGCAAGCCAAGATATAGAGCCTACCTGTCGATTTGAGGGGTTTCAAAGGCAACTTGAGGCAATTTGGCACGATTTCCGGCCTTTGTGGGTGTGCGCCGCACGACAAACCCAGTACGTCGCACTCTTTATATGCGTCGCGCCCTTGTAAACTTTGCATTGTGGGGTGGCTCTGTGTGTGCCGTGCTTTGTATGTGTGTTGCGCCCCTTTGTGTGTGCGCCGCGCTCTTGAAAACGACTCCAACTCCCTCCAAACACGTGCTTTGCACTCTCAAACACTTTGCTATGTTTCTCAATAACTTTGATTTCCACAATGACTTTGAGTTTTGTGGAAACTTGTATATAAAGGCATTTGGAGTCATGGGTTTGATTTTTTCTTCTCCAAAACCCACTTTGCTAATGTTTCATTTTGGTTATTTTCACTGACTTAATGCAACACTGAATTTCACTTTTTCCTTTGAATTTTTAGCTAGAATGATGAAATTTTCTGCATTTTTTGTAGGGGTTGCATGACAAGGAATTTGGCCATGGAAACCATGACTGCATCTAAAGAAATCAACTAGCAACCTTTTTGAAAATTTCATCACAAATGACACATTGTTTGACTTTTCTTCAAAACAGAGGTTTGAAGAACAGTCGAAGTCTATCAACGTGACGATGAAACTCTTTGAATCATAAATTTGTAAGGGCCTCCCTCTGGCCTACATGGCTTTATTGGACATGGTTGAAGACCAAATTGATTAATGCCTAGACCTAACAATTGAAAATGACTCTAGTCCATTAAGGATCGAACATTGACTGTCATGGACTTTAGTGAACCTTGACAAAAGACCCAATCCAGCAGGTGCCATACATGAGGGGAAATGACTAGCATGACCTTTTCCGTCGGATTATGGCATGCCCCTAGCGGAATGCAGCTGGGTGAATGGAGCGAGACACCTAAAAATGAAATGCAGAAAGAGCTTTTATCTTTGACGGAGGACTGACAAGACCGACTCTAACAAATTCATTATCTAGAATGTGTGGAAAGAAAGGAATAAAAGGATTTTCAAAAATGAAATGTCCAACCCTCAGCGGCTATATGATGTGATTTTGAATCAAATCAAGGAGACAGTTAGCACCACAGTTCACAATATCCCAAAGAATCCCCCCTCAGAGACGGAGCTGAGAACTCTTAGGCTTCTGGGAATGCAAGAGACTGTTCCCCAAGGACTAAAAAGAAAGGATATAGCTAGGTTTATAGAGAAGGGCTTTTGGCAACCTCCACCGAAAAGCTATCTGAAATTCAATATTGATGGTGCCTCAAAAGGCAACCCGGGAACAACTGGTTTTGGAGGAGTTTTATGAGATGAAGAGGGTTGTATCATCTTAATCTTCATAACCATTTAGGTAGAGCCACCAACAATATGGCAGAATTAATGGCTCTGGAGCAATGTCTAGATATTTTGATTCATAACCATAGCTCAAATGTCATTATAGAAGCGAACTCGGAAATAACCATCAACTCTGTAAAAAGAATCTACTGTGGTACTAAACTGGAGAAAGTCTCAAATTACTGGAGACTAATTCAAGTTTATCAAAGAATTCAAGTACACCTTTAGGAACTTAGTATTGTTAGTTTCAATCATGTGCGTCGAAATGCTAATAAGCTAGTGGACATTCTGGCCAACCAAGGTGTGAATAATGCTGATTGCAGGATGGTTAAGAAGTGGCAGGAGATGCCCTAGAACCGTTTAAAGGCTCTCTATGATGATCAAGTTGTAGAGGATATAGAAGTGGTTCGATATCAAGGAAGGGTGTCACGCACGAATTGATTTTTCCTACCTAGAGCTTCCACTGCCTCTTAGAATTTATGTGGAAGGAGGGAAAGTAAAGTTAGGCCACTTTTCCCCCAAAGTTAATCAACTGGATTCCCCTGGTTTTTTAACAGATTTATGTTAAGTCATTTTCCTTTTCGATGCAATCTCAGATTCAGGGTCCGTAGTCAGTTCAGGTTAAGTGGGAGGTTTGTGTTTCCAGTTACTAGAATCGACATCCTTTTTGTTTTCCAGTTGGAAAACCTCGCCCAGCTGGTTTCTTGGTGATCACGCATTGCTTGAATGTTAAGCAGTTTTACTTTTTCGGCAGCTATTCCATTGAGTCTTCAACACGTGGCAGAGGGTTGTTTTGATTACCACCTTTCATTGCTTACTAAATTCCAATCATGTTGGGAGGAGCGATATAGTTCTTGGCCGTTGGATTCAGGTCCCCAGATCGACGGTTGGGATGGAGCAGGTTGTTTTGTGGGGCCGGAGGTTTTGTTCGCCCTTTGGCATAGTTTCTGTGGTTGGGGGTGTCCGTTGTAATCTTTTGAGTTGGTTCTCTGCATATCGGGTGTTGTCTGGGGATGTGTGTGGAGGTTTTGCTTTTGGTAAGGGACTCTTTAACTGAAGTTCTTGTAAATGGATTGGTTGGTGTACATTATGTAAATTTATTTTGAATTAATGAAATAGAAGGATTGGCTCTTGCTTCAACAAAAAAAGCAAAAAAAAAACAATATGAGTGTAAACTTTTTTAATAGTCATGAAATTTTCTTAACATAAAACAACGAAATGGATTTCAATTAATATCGTGTATTACTAATCTCATCTTCAAGCTTTGGATGCTGTTTAAATGGATATGATACCAATTATTTTCAATTTCATAGTTAAAAGAAAAAACAAAATCAAAGGAAACATTCAAAATACAATCAAATAGAAAAGAGAGGATATCATGGAATGAACATTGCAATTACAAGAAATATGTTTCCCTTCCACTGGTGTCTTGTATTAGCATTCCTAAAACATTTTCTTGCCCAAAATAACCATGAGGTGAAATAATCACAACATTAAAAACCATAGTAATCCCTACTCGAAACATTTCCAAAGTCGACGGCTCAAGTACCTCAGCTCCCCTTGTATTGCAAAACCATATGATGTAAAAAATCAACTACCATAAGCTATTTTTTCAAGCACATTCTTCACAGTTGAATTTTGAGGTAGTTATTGCACTATCAGTCATTTAACAACAATAAGAAATCATTCATTCATGAAATTGATATGATGGTGGAAATTTGAAACATCATACATAAAAAATTGTGTAAAATATTAGCAAATGAATTTCAAAACAAGCAAATTAGGAAATGAATTTATACTGTGTTGCCAAGGCATTGTTCTTCTCTTTCTTCAATTCTTGCTTCTTCCCATCAATATTGATTGCACTTTTGAAAATAAAATAAGATACAATTCGAAAGATAAGATATGAAAGACAATGAACACTAGAATATAATCTAAACTAGACTACATATATTTTATAGTAACGAATTGTCAAGAAAATTATAAAGATAAACACAGTCAACAAATTAATAAAAATCTCATTTATATGCTGAGACCCATATAGCCTTGCATTTTACAATGTCAAAAATTAGCCTTATAGATTATTTGGCTACTCAAAAATCGAAAAAAATAAAATTATTGCTATATTTATTAAGAGTTTCCAACTTATGGCTAAATTCCATTGAAATTATCCAAAAAGTGCTTTCCCTACTTTACTACAAGCAATGCCACACTTAGCGGCTGACTTTTTCCATGATATGTTTCTTGTTCTCTTCATATGTAGAGAATGGTGGTAGTTATGTAGGTTGTATTTGTACATAAATGAAAAAAAGATGCCAAAAATTCTTGAAATTAACTACCTTGCAAGGTATTTTTCCTATCTTCAAAAATTATAAGTGTTTTTATCTCTTATTATTTTTATTTATTTTTATAAACAAAGGTATAATCAACAATTAGGGGAATTGGAAACACACCTATAGGTTGGAAAGAGAAATATTTGCTTTGGAAATATTGCTAGTAGTTTTTGAGACATTTCTATGGTGTTTTGATTTACATTTCTAATGGTGAAATATTAATGGGGGGAGGTCTGGGGGTGTGTTTCCTACTACTTAGTTCTTGAACAGTGCATTCCCTCCTATCTTAGAGGTTTTCTAATCTAATATTGCTTGGAAGGAATGTGTTGGCTTGTTAGTAATCTTTGCTTAAGTCTTCTTTTTACTAAAGTTTCACATAACATACACACACAAAATTATTGTAGAGTGTGTGTCGACGAGAACATGTTTGAGAATTTATTAAAGGAAGTTGGAGGAAATTGACCATAACTCTCTTGACATTTTCGGTAAAGGAAAGAGCTCAATTATCACATATTGGTGCCTTGGGGGAGGGTGGTGGTGGCACAGGCTACTAGATTGTGCCAAGAGTTGTGGAGAGATAAGGTTCATAGTTTCAGTGATCTACACTTGGAAATATATGAGGTATTTGTCAAAGAGAAAAACATATACATCATGACAAAAGATGCTCATCATCATCATACACAAACACTCTAAAGGTCACAATAAAAGCAATAGTGTAAGTGGAGGAGGACGCTGAAGACATTTCTTTCAAGCCACCATTGACATATAACGAGGCAATACACATCAAGGACGTGCTTTTTCATGTTGAGAAGAATATCAATAAAAGTCTCTTGGGTTGGAGCTATTATTGTCTCTTTCATTAGAAAATAAGATCAATTTCAGTATGTTTTATATATATTGCTACTACTCCTTTGATTAACACTTCCACATATGTAAGAAACATATCTCACCCCGCAAAACTCTTCACATTCAATTCATGTCATAGGGACACTAGGATTACCATTATTACTTGTAATTTATCTTTTCTCACTTTTCTCCTTAGCACACATTCTGCATGGGGAATTACAATTGTGATAGCATTATATTCCAATGAAATTATCACAAACAACTTGAAATTTCTTTGTACAGAAACCCTACCATTTACCATTTATGTGCAATTATGGATTTAACTCAAAGTTCAAATTCAAAAGATATTGTAAATTTCAATAAAAGTTGTAACTTTGAGAAGAGATGCTAACAATACATTTTCTCTTTATTGTTGAGATCAGTTTATTCTTACTTGTTCATAGTGCCATCCCACAATGTGAGGCAACGTGAAAATTTAAGTGAAGGCATCCTAGCCAACAATTGAAACTTGAGATAGGCCCAATGCTTCATGGAATTATTTATACCGCTACCAACTTCCATTCTACGATCTTTCTCTCTACAAATTAAACAAAATACCCAACAAAATTGCTAAAAATAAACAAGGACAAAAAACCCATCAAAATTGCTAAAAATAAACCAAGGCAAAACACCCATCAAAATTGTTAATAAAACACCACTGAAGCAAACATGGTGTGCTACAAACAATGATGAAAATGCACACAAGATTTAGTGATTTTGTGCTTTACCATTTGTTCCAACATTCAATATTGTTGGGATTCAAGAAAAAACATAAATCAAATGCATTTGTAATTTTTAAATCACTAAAAATCCATCATCAATGTTTTAGAAATTTAATTCAGAGAAACTTCAATATAATTACAAAGAATCCATGAAAAATATAGAGAAAAATGTGAAGAAAATTCAATGTGACTGCAAGAGTCCATGGAGAATTTACATAAAAAATTTCAGAATTTATATTGAGATAGTGGACTAATATTGTTGAAGCTCACTTCTAAATTCTGTCGAGCAACCTACTAAGGAAAAAAATACATAGTGGAGGAGTTTAAGCAAGCAATGTATCCCTTACATTTCATCTATATAGGGATCAGTTTACACAAGTATATCACTTAACTATATGTGATGTGTCTCTGTTAAACTTAAACACACGAGTTGATTTACAAGGGTTACATGTAATAATTACATGGTGCAGTGAACTATTAAGGAGATTTTCAAGAGAAACAATTTTTCAAAAATAATTTTTGAACTTAGATGATTTGTGATCTATGATGGCCAATCAATCATATTAACCATATTTGACAATCAAGAAGCATTTTTCCAAGATCCTTTATGCTCATTACTGTCATTAATGGTGCTTTAATTGACACTTTTTGAGGTACTAAAAATCTCACTATTGAGAATTATAGCTCAGACATGAACTTTTGCATAGGTTCAGTGTGAACATAAGAAGTAGTTTGAGATCATTTTGAGCCTTGGTGGCATAGTCAACATGGCACAGTCTGGAGCCTTGGTGGTGTAGGCAAAGGAGAAATGTTGGATGGTTCTTGCATTTTCCAATCAAACGCCATGAAAAATTTTGAATCCCCCATTGTCCTAGATCTTATGAAAAGAGGAGGCGTTGTGAGTAGCTGCTCTAGAATTTCTCTGAAATAGGAACAATATGAGAGAAAATGTATCTCTAAATCTCAAGGTAAGGCATTTTTTATTGAAGTGTTTGAATAATTTTGATAAAATTATTCCCAAGTCCCTGTAGATGCAATAATACCTTCCTCTATCTCATTTAGATAGGAGATTTAAACATAAAATGCTCCTTAGTATCTACCTTAGGAAGAGAGAGAAGTCTGCAAATAATTTATGATAAAGGAAGATGGTGATTTGTCTCAACCCTCAAATGATGTGAGCACATCTGAAGCTGTTGAGAGGAAAGGGAAGCCCAATAGATGGAACTGGAGATAGTATGGCCAAACAAGGGGGACAATTGTGCCTTCTTTTGTTCAATTATTGTCCCATATTTCTGATACATAAGTGATTAAAGATGTATAAAGGAGATAACTACACCTATTTATATTCACTTCTTGTTCAATATTCCCAGCCCATTCTTGCTCGAGAAATATATTTATTCTCTCTCATGATTACCCTGATAATCGTGACAGTGGCACTGCATTAGTGCCACCATACCTAAGCCTTCTTGCAGATATCTATTATAAGTTATGATCGGGTTTCAATTGGTAGGGCTCCCATCTCATGGGTTGCTGAAACTGACTTTACATTCATTGTCCAATCCTTTTCTATAAGATCCATTAGAATTGGTAGGATATCCACTTTGTTCTCCATGCCAACTTTACCTCTACTAGCCACATCTCCCATTGGGCATCAATGCCCAAGCTAGTAGGTGGCATTTTCCAACTAGTGTCTGGATATGAATTTGTGTGAAGTCTTCATGATCAATCCATGTTGAGGGTAACCTGCATCTAAGTACATGCAACCCGATAAGTAGTCACTTGGAAAGTCCAATTTAAAGTTTAAACACTGCGATTCATAACTTGGAATGTAAACACATTGTCTCATCTATATCAAACTGCAATCAAGATAATTATTCTTTGTGTTTACATGGAATTTTTCATTTGATTCCAATGAACTGTAGGATCCCCTGGTATTTTCCTTCTACACATTTTAGACAACATAACTATTGGGAATAAAGAAAATGGCATAAAATGCGCACAAAAGAGAGGAATGCCAAGAAGATCCACTTTGTCCTCCATGCCAACTTTAAGTCTACTGTCCACATCTCCCATTGGGCATCAATGCCCAAGCTAGTAGGTGGCATTTTGCAATGAATGTCTAGATATGAATCTGCATGAAGTCCTCATGACCAATCCATGTTGCAAGTAGCCAATGTCTAGGTACATGCAACTATATCAGTAGTCACTTAGAAAGTCTAGTTTAAAGTTTAAACACTACGATTCATAACTTGGAATGTAAACACATTGTCTCATCTATATCAAACAACAATCAAGATAACTATTCTTTGTGTTTTCATGGACTTTTTCATTTGATTTTAATGAATTATAGGATGCCCTATTCTTTGACTTCTACGTGGATAGCACAATACATATTCATACAATCATGTAGATAGTATTGTTCGTATCCATACGTTTATATAGATAATCCATACATGTGTCCATATAGTTTGTACGGGCAGGTCAAACATCCATATAACAGTCATTTTGCTCAGTCTAATGTCTATTTGGTATACATACATGTGTCTGTACAGTTCCTATGGGAAGGACAGATCTAGTCAAAGTTTGATTAGATTTGTAACTTAATATGACCCAAGGAATTAGTGACAACCAACAATTATAGCCATACAAAATATAGGAGGGAAAAATAAAAGCCCCCTTAAAATGAAATGAATAATGAGTATAAGAGCAACATAAATCGAGATAAAAATTGATGTACAAAAGTGTTGTCCCGAGCAGGAAAGCCCTAGAAAGTGAAGAAGGGGATGTAAAAGAAATGTTTCCTGATCTAACGTGCCAATACCACTAGAGGAGTTATACATTCCTTCTCATCATCCAACTTAATGGTATGGACATCAACAGAATGTGTCTGCTGAAAATTTAGTCTAGAAAGATGCCTAAACTAATAGGGTTGTGGTGAGTAATCCTGGTTGGCATCAAATTTCTCTTGATTATTGGTTGAGGTGGAGGCAGAAGAAGTAGAGCCACTCCTCACATACAATGTTAAATAACTCCTACTAGATGGGGAGAAACTGGTAATTCTTTTCTAGGTAGGAGTTCTAGAGTGGTAATGCTTTTGAGAAACTCTGTTTCTTGTAGGTACCCTCAACGTGGCACAATCTGGAGCCTTGGTGGTATGGGCTAGGGAGCAATGATGGATGGTTCTTACATTTTCCAACCAAGTGTCATGAACAATTTCAATCCCCCATTGTACTGGATCTTATGAAAAGAGGAGGCATTGTGGGTAGCTACTCTAGAATTGCTCTGAAATAAGCACAGTCTAAGAGAAAATGTATCTCTAATTTGCAAGGCAAGGCATTGTTGATTGAAGTGCTTGAAGAATGTTGATAAAATTCTACCTAGAGTCCTATAGATGAAATCAAACCTCCCTCTTATCTCATTTATATAAGAGATTTAAACATAAAGTTCTCCTTGATCTCTACCTCATGGAAAGAGCAAAGTCTACAAATCATTTCTGCCAAGGGAAGATGGTGATCTGTCTCAACCGTTAGCTGATGTTAGCACATCTAAAGCTGATGAGAGGAAAGGGAAGCCCAACATATGAAACTAGAGATAGTATGCCCAAACAAAGAAGGGAACTATGCCTTTTGTTGTTTAGTTCTTGTCCCATATTTCTAAAAGGTAAGTGATTAAAGATGTATAAAGGACAGAACTACACCTGTTTATATTCACTTTTTTTTACATATTCCCAACTCATTCCTGCTTGAGCAAGACATTTATTTTGTCTTTTGATTACCCTGATAATCGTGATTGTGATACTATATTAGTGCCACCATACCCAAGCCTTCTTGTTGATGCCTGTTATAAGTTATGATCTAGTTTTAGTTGATGGGGCTCCCATCTTATGGGTTGCTGAAACTGAATTTTCATTCATTGTCCAGTCCCTTTCTACAGATGTGTATATAGAAAATATCTTGGCATTACTCTATAATCCTTTGCTATTTCCATATCTTGATGAAGAAAATATTTGACATTATTACTCCCTCTTAGGGGGACCACAAGCCTAAGCTTGTCTTTTCAAAGTGTATATCTAGCAGCCTACGCATCATGAAATTCATCCTCTTTGTAGATAATAATTTGATGCAATCAAACATATCATAATTTAGGCGCTACTCTTCAATAAACAAGGATGGTGTTTGATGGGAAAGGTCATTAGGCTCTCTGAGACTAAATTTTTAATCAGCAGTCTCTTATTCATTTTCTTCAAATTCCTAAGGGAGCTTCAAAGGACATTTATAGCAATAATAAGTCAATAATGCAAGAGAGGATCATTTGATGGTGCTATCCTTTTGAGGTGAAATATGAGGAAGTCTACCAATATCTTCTTAGGTTGTCTATATCTAGATAACAACTTCTTCATTTCATCAAACTTTTTTTTCAGGACGACCTTTTGAAAAAAATAACTCCCTCTAGAGGATCATCTTCTGAACCCACCATATCTAGAGACAAATGATCTTGCCCAAAGCATAGATATCGATTTTGTCTACAATTGTACAAAGTTCCAAGGTTTTCCATTCTGACAGGGATTTTATAGCTCCCTCTAAGGTCTTACCAAAGTTGGACATTCAACTTTGGTCCTATTATTTAGTATGAGATATTAGTATGTTGTATTGATAGTAACTCAATATTACGAGTACTCTGACTGCATGGAGATTCCAAGAGGCTTGATTTGAGATTTATTTGGAATGATTTGCTCCAATTTTGATTAAACCAAGGTGAATAGCCTTTATTAGTAATGTTCCAAACATCTCCAGTCATATCAACGAAGAAATTTTGAACATAATGGGACTACTGCTAGATAGAGCCCAATCTTATTATTGTTGAACAAGACTTCTACAGGGATTAATCCTTTAACTGTTGAAAGTTTGCTTCAACTAAACCTTTTACTATAGAAGATTTGGTTGTATCAAAAAGCTTGTGGAATTGACTGTGAGATCCATCTGGGAGACTTCCTTTATATATGTTATACCTCATTTTTGAAAAAACCCTTCCTTAATTAGCTGAGACAGAATGTACAATGAGATATACCAACTGAAATCCTGTAGTAAATACTAAACTTAAGTAAGTTCACAATAATATTTGTGAACTGAAAGAAATAACTAAGAGATATTTTGTCTTTATTATCAATGTTGTTAATACTTTTGTGAATCATAAGATGTCTTACAATCATTAGGATTTCATTGGAGATGAGATTTCATCACATATCTCAAAAATGCTACAGGATATTGATGTCATAGTATATATGTATTCAAGATGCCGTATATCCAAAATACCATGAAAGGTTTAACGAGCATATGCAGTCCTATACCTATTAATATTTTTTAATTCATCAGCAACATGAAAAATATAAATGGAGTCATACTATGATGGTGTGCCAATGTAAATTTGCCTCACTACTATATCAATTATGTATTCATCAGTGTCTTATTCATTTTCCTCAAATTCATAAAGGAGCTTCAAAGGAGATTTATAGGCATCATAAGTCAATAATGCAAGAGAGGATCCTTTCATGGTCCTATCCTTTTGAGCTGAAATATCAGGGAGTCTGCCAAGATCTTCTCAAGTTGTCTGTATCGAGATAACAACTTCTTCATTTCATCAAACCTATTTTTTCTTTCTTTTCATGATGGCCTTGTAAAAAAAACAACTCCCTCTGGAGAGGATCATCTTTTGAACCCACTATATCTGGAGACAAATGATCTTACCTAAAGCATATATATTGAGTTTGTCTGCAATTGCACAAAGTGCTAACATTGTCCATTTTGATAGGGATTTTATAGCTCCCTCTAAGGTCTGACCTAAGTTAGACATTCAACGTTGGTATTCTTCTTTAGTATGAGATATTAATATGTTGTATTGATAGTACCTCAATATTATAGGTACTCTGACCGCATGGAGATCCTAAGAGGCTTGATTTGAGATTGATTTGGAATGATTTGCACCAATTCTAATTAAACCAAGGTGACTATAATTTATTAGTATTGTTCCTAACATCTCCAATCATATCAAAGAGGACCTTTATCACTAGACTTAAATTAAGTCATCCTTCCACCAGACTTCTGCATCAATAGAGAAATTCTAAACATAATGGGGCTATTGCTAGATAGAGCCCAATCTTCTTATTGTTAAGCAAGACTTCTGCAGGGATTAATCCTTTAACTGCTAAAAGTGTGCTTCAACTGAACCCTTTACTAAAGAAGATTTGATTTAATCAAAATTCTTTTAGAATTGACTTCTAGATCAATATGGGAGACTTCCCTTATATCTGCTATACCTCCTTTTTAACAAACCATTCCTTAATTAGCTGAGATAGAATGTACAATGAGATATACCAACAGACCTCCTGGAGTAAATACTAAATATAAGTCATTTCAAAATTATATTTGTGAACCGAATGAAATAAATAAGAGAGACATTGTCTTTATTATCAACGCTATAAATACTTTTTTCAATCATAAGATGTCTTACAATTATTAGGATTTGATTGGAGATGAGCTTTCATCACATATCTCAAAAATGCTACAGGATATTGACATCATAGTATAGATGTATTCAAGGTGCTATATATCAAAAATACCATGAAAGGTTTAACGAGCATATGTAGTCCTATACCTATTAATAATTTTTAATTCATTAGCAACATATTGAAAAATATAAATGGAGTCATACTATGATGTTGTGCCAATTTAAAGTTTCCTCACTGCTATATGAATTTTGTCAAGCCATCCATATTTAAGTTGCATATGATGACTAATGAGCATGTCGTGAATTGATAACATACCATAGATTGCCATACAAATGAGATTTTTTGATGATATTTGTAGGTTGTAGATATGACACATCTACACAGTAGTCTTAATGCTAGACCTGGATTTACTGCAAATGATTTGAGGCTAGAATAATAGGCTATCATATTTCATTGTTTTGAAAGAAGAGCCAGAAAATTTCACTTGTCCCAGACAATTTAAACAAGAAATATCTTGATGCATCAAATAATCACCTGAATACTTTGCTTTTAATGCTAATGGGGCTAGGAAGGATCCACACGTACTTGTTTGTCTTTGCTTACCCATCCTATCTCTTCAAGTGTTGCAAAGTGCACCAAATTTGTTGTAATTATTGAAGTTTCATGAGCAACTCCTGAGATTTTAGAACATGGTGTTTCAGATTTCAAGATACTTGGAATGATCTTTATTTGTCATGAACCCCCTTTCCTTTGATACCAAAATTTTAGAGACGCGCATAGGTTGATCCTTTACCTTCAATAATCATCTACTAAATAGAAAACCCCAAACGCTACTCTTTTTCAAACCCTCTTGATTGATGCCACAAGTGCGAAGGAGGCTTTACCTTTTGTAGCCTTTTATACTTCTCTGTGAGAGAGACAAATCCCTAATACAAGTCTGAAGCCATGTCAATGAGTTCAAGAATAATATTATAGATATTTATTTCCAAACTAGATTAACTAAAGGGGAAAGGACAAAAATTGATCTACTGTTTCAATAACAGACATAAAATCCTTGGAAAATGTACTTCGTGTGATTCCAAGTTGTCAAAACGTAGCTCAACACATATGCTACCAGAAGTGGACTTTGAAAGGAATTGAGTCATTTGAGTAGATTAATCGCTTCATTCATCAAAACCTTCCCAAACACTCTTTTTTAACCAACCTTTCATTTAAAGAGAGAAATGGGTACACCTACAAAAAGGAGCTTTCTTGGCACTTTTGGTGTGTTGTGTTTTCACCAGCCCTACCCTAGAATGATTGGGGAAATAGTGATAAAGTACCAATGAAATAAGTAACTTTTGACCCACTAAGATTCACTGTGGTTCAGGTCCCTGACAATCGGTATCTTTTATCAAGGCTAATAGCACAATTGTAGTCTAGTTTCCATTAAGAGAAATGCATGGTATTGTCAAAGTGCCCATAAACCTTGCCTTGTCATCAATAATGATGCATACAAGAGTTCATTCCATGTGTCTGGAACTCCAAGTAAGCACCAGCGGCTGCAATTTGGATACTTTTCTGCAGTCAGTTGCTCGTTTTGAGAAAGGTATTTCTTGCAATAAATAGAATAATGAGAATTATTACAGTAATCTATGATTCTGGTGATATTTAGGTAGGTTACAGGTGTCTTTATCTCCTTCATCATAGACTCCAATACATCCATCATTGGCAAGTATTTTTTCGTATAACTCTCGATGAAAATCCGCAGAGATTCTTTGTGGCACTTCCCACCTGAATTACATTGCCCTCCACTGCATTGTAGAAATTTAAGAAAAAAAATTACATTCATAGGTTCTTGACAGAGGCCACCATGACTTATATTACAAAAATCTACAAAGATTACTGGATTTAATGGCCACCCTAAAGTGTTCAGCGTGCCATTTGGGTTGTTAGCTGAAATGAGAGGCTAAGTATCCCCAAAATAAAACTTGTGTTCTTGAAATAATTTTGATGTCTAACCAATGAACCCATGTCCTGATAGCCTTCTTGAATGCTTCAAGCCCATCTAGCAGTGGATAGACATTGTTCCCTTCTTCATAATATTCCTTCCTGTTATAGGTTCAATACAACCTTGATATAAAAATGAATCTCAAATGGCCTAGAGAAAGTAATAATAAAATTAAACAAAACTATGCCACTGAGACCCTGGATCTCTCTGGCTCTCACTACATATGTGTTATGGAAAAAAGAAGAAGAGGACAAATACGCTTGAGAAGTTTTGTCATGGCTCAACCAATGCCCTGTCTTGAAAACATTGACATCTCATTTCTTGTACTTGGGAGCAAATTTATCCATCACATCCAACCTTAGGGTTTCATTCATGCTACCATTCCCAAAAGGTATTTTCCCTTCTTGAACTAAGAAAGGTACCCTCACAAATTCCACACTACAATTGTAGTCCTGCAACAAACACAATAACTTCCCAATGTAAAAAATGAATAACACCCAACAAAACAAAAAAAAAGACCTGTAATTTTGAAGTATTCAACAAACAAAATTATGTTTCCCTCCACTACATTGTAGATATTTAAGAAAAAAATTCACATTCATAGGTTTGTGACGAAGGTCACCATGACTTATATTACAAAATGCTACATAGATTACTAGATTTAATGGCCACCCTAAAGTGTTCAATATGTCATTTGGGTTGTTACCTAAAAGGAGAGGTTGAGTATCCCCGAAAGAAAACTTGTGTTCTTCTTGAATCAATGTGGTTATGTAACCAATGACCCCACATCCTCATAACCTTCCTAAATGCTTCATGCCCATCCAACAATGGCTAGACATTGTTCCCTTCTTAATAATAGTCCTTCTTGTTATAGGTTCAATACAACCATGATATAAAAATGAATCTCAAATGTCCTAGAGAAAGTAATAATCAAATTAAACAAAAATATGCCACTGAGACCCTAGCTCTCACTAGCTCTCACTACATATGTCTTATGGCAAGAAGAAGAAGAGGAAAAATACCCTCAAGAAGTTTTTCCATGGATCCACCAATGCCTTTTATTGAAAATAATGATATTTTCTTTATTGTACTTGGGAGAAAAGTTATCCATCACATCCAACCTAAGGGTCTCTTTCATGCTACCATTCCCAGAATACATTTCCCCTTCTTCAACAAAGAAATGTTCCCTCAAAAATTCCACATTGCAATTGTAGTCCTCCAATAAACACAATAACTTCCCAATGTAAAACACGAATAACAACCAACAAAACGAAAATAAGACCTACAATTTTTAAGCATTTATCAGACATATTTCCATTGCCCTCCACAGCATTGTGGATATTTAAGCAGAAAAATTACATTCATAGGTTTTTGACAGACGTCACCATAACTTATATTACAAAAATCTACATAGATTACTAGATTTAATGGCCACCCTAAAGTGTTCAGTGTGCCATTTGGGTTGTTACCTAAAATGAGAGGCTGAGTATCCCTGAAAGAAAACCTGTGTTCTTCCTATCAATGCTACTATCTATCCAATGACCCCGCGTCCTGATAGCCTTCTTGAATGCTTCAAGCCCATCTAGGAGTGGATAGACTTTGTTCCCTTGTTGATAATAGTCCTTCCTATTATAGGTTCAATACAAACATGATATAAAAATGAATCTCAAATGGTGTAGAGAGATTAATAATCAAATTAAAAAAAACTATGCCATTGAGACCCTAGCTCTCATTGTCTCTCACTACATATGTTTTATGGCAAAAAGAAGAAGACGACAAATACCCTCGAGAAGTTTTGCCATGGCTCCACCAATGCCCTGTATTGAAAACAATGACATATTCTTTCTTGTAGTTGGTAGCAAAGTTATCCATCACATTCAACCTCAGGGTCTCTATCATGCTACCATTCCTAGAAGGAATTTTCCCGTCTTGAACTAATCATTCAACAATTCATTCAACAATTCGAAGCAATCATTGGGCAGGGTGATTATAGAATCCCTTATAGTGTTGCAATATCCAAGAGGGATAGATGTTTCCCACATTGTATGTTTAATGGGGAACAGACACCAATTTCCACTCAGTTTCAGGGAAATGCTTTAATAAAATTCAAATGGTTAGTCTTGCAAGAAAAAGTCATAAATATTTTAATAGTTACAAACTCAAAGATATTGTATAAATGAAACGTGCAATTTCAGGACCTTTAAATCCAATTAATGATTCAAAGTAATAATAATTCAATGTCATGTATGCTTCTTTAGTAAATATGATAAGTGATAAATGAAGATTAAATGATTGTTGCCACGAAAAGGGAAGAAGAAGAGACCATGTATGTGTCAAAAGAGGCAACAACAAAAGAAACAGAGTTTGATGCAAGATTGGAAGAGTTAGTAGACATGCTTCTTAAAGTGTTACAATGCACCAAATAAGTCAATGGTACCCAAGATTACAACATGCACTAACAATTGTAAAGGGAGTATATAATGCATCTCCCATTAAAGGGAAAGATAAATGATAAGTTAAGACTTAACTATAAATCTAAATCAAATAAGTAGCCATAAAACAGAGCTAGAAAAGGGATGGAACAGACTAGATACAAATCCAACCCCCCCCCCCCCCCCCCCCCCGCCAAAAAAAAAAGAAGAAGGAAAAGTGGAGCTCATTACTCTCTTCATTTGTACCCAAACACAATATTTGGGTCAAAGTTCGTACATCTAACAAACATTTCTTATTATAACATGTCATAAATGCTAAACAACTAAGTATAGATCTTACTAGTCTCGGTATGAAGCTCGTTGAGAGAGAGTCCTCATTTTTTCCAAGGAGCTGAAGCTCATCAACATATTTTAAAAGCATAGAAAATGTGAAAGCCTTCCTAAGCATTGAAAAACATAATTAAATAAGTTTCAGTTGCATATTTTATAAAGCCTTCATATTTAATCAAACCAAATGACAAATCCATGAGGAACTTAAATATCCATCTTGGAATAATATTTTCTATTAAGAAATGGCTCTAACAGAACCTCACAGTTTTTACAGTTTCTTAATGGGCAACAATTTTTGTGAAAGTGCTATTTGTTAAAAATAATGTCCACAAATTAACAAGCACTCATATTCGAGAACCGCATTTCTAGGAAACCAAATATCGATAGAAAAATATAGTTAACGTATCTGTCTGACATAAGATAATGCCTTACCTAACTAAACTTAGAATTAAGTCAGAATTAGAAAATTTTTATAATTAAACAAAACTAACTCATGTAAACTACTAAGAATAACATGCACAATAGTTGAGGATAGATTTTTGGCTAGAAATAGAAAAACAAACAGCCCTACATAATTTAATGCACCATATTGTTGAATCTAGATGAGAAGAAGTGCGCTTTCATTGTCTAGTTTGAGTCGTTGAAACAAAAATGCTCATATATGTTCATAGGTGTGCCTAGTATTGCCACATGTGAATTATAGAATACTATCGAAGATACATTCTGACACTCCCTCTTACTGATGAAAGTGTTTTTTAGCAATCCAAGTCTCTCTATGAACATATTGAACTTCTTCTTTGCTAGGGACTTCATCAATATATCTACAACTTGTTGATATCTCTAAATATACTATAGAGCAACTATTCCTTTTTTAACCCTATCCTTGAGAAAATGCTACTTAGTGTCAATGTGCTTGGAACAGTCAAGGATTTGGATTCTCAATGATTTTTATACAACTTTGGTTGCCACAATAGACCACAGTAGTCTCCAGTTGACTAGAATTTTCAAACCTCCAATGCTAGATGAGTGTGAAGTATTGATTCTAGATGGGGAGGCCAAGATCGAAGAATACTACACTCTGCACTAAAGATGAGACAAACTTGTCTAAATACAATAAACAACCCCAAATCATCAATGTGAGGAAGAGATTGATTTTTTTTTAAATTTTCCAAAGGGGGAAATAATGCTCAACAAAGTGGAAATCATTGTGATTTATAGAAGAGAAATTCCCTTGCTTTTTATAAAAATATGAAAAATATGTTTAGGAGACCCTAAACCATGAATGGGACTACTCTATTTTGTAAATTGAGTTCACCTTATGGAAATTTTCCACTAGTATGCATTAATTTCTCAACTGGAGATGAAATAAAATTGGTTGCAAAATCATAGATATAACTATCATAGTAAAACCTCCAGAGGAAGAAGAAGAATTGTGAACTAAAGCCACATATATAGATATATATATCAAAATTTGAAAATTGATGCATTTTTTTGTCAACTTGTTTTTGTGTCCATTTTTTTATCGGTTCTAATATGATTCTGGTTTTTCACCTCGATAAGTTCAATCAATGGACCCATTCAGATAGCATTGAGATGAGATGGAAATCAAAGTCCACTACTATTTTCTTCATACCCAGTCATCAATATATAACCTACAAGGAATTATACCTCATAAATCATCATCCTATTAGACCTGGTAAGTGATGAATCACTGATTCACCCCATAAAATAATAGTAATATTGTTGATTCAATAATATTTGAAACATATATTCTAATTCTGCTAAACATGAGCTTTAAACCCCAAGTTTTGCGAACTTTAATCCCCATAAGAACCTATAAGTGAACTGATCATCCACTTTAAGGAGATACACTCCTTTTGGGTATAGTCGACGCCTATGTCATTTTTCATAAATATTAATTATGATCTTTCTTCCTATGACAAAAAAGTAATTCTATATGTGTTGAATGGTATAAGAAATGTGTCTGCAAGTGTGTTCAATTCGTTCTTAATAAAATTCCGTTTTGATTATTCGCATCGCATATTCATTTAAATTTCAATTAGTCCACCTTTGTTTTTTGGATTGGATAAACAAGTGTTGTTCCAATGTTTCCTTTCCCAAGATTTTCCTCTACAAATAACAACTGTAATAACAATTGCAATTTTCTTGAGGTTTCAAATGAATCCCCTCCCAAATGCTCCTAATCGATTTCATGTGGGCATAGTTTATTTTTCTAGATTGATGTTCCATTTATATCCAAGTGGAATATATTTCCCAATTTTATTATTATGCCAAGAGAAGCAAGCTACTCTACAAAATTCATGAGTGATCCCCCAACGTGTATCAGATCTATGTAATGGTGCATTGAATATGAACACTAGTACAAATTCATTTAAACCCAGGTTTGATATGCACCACCTAGATGATGCAATGGATTAATTGAACAGGGACACTAGAATAGGATTATTTAAACCCAAATTTGATATGAACCATCTAGTTTAATCATGGGGAAAATTTACAATGGACACTATTACATGGCCATTTAAACCTGGGTTGAATATGAGGCATCCAAATGATGCATTGAGTTTCACATTCATTTCAATTACTCCATATTTATTTCTTGGATTGGAAAAACAAATGTTGTTCCAATTTCTCAAGCTCAGTGCTCTTGTGAATTACAATGTCTCTTCCCCCAAATGCCCTAGATCAATTTCAATAAATTTCTTGTGGGAAAATTTATTTTATTCAATTAATACATCATATCAATATTCAAATGTTATATTTTTGTCCAAATTTATTGTTACACGAAGAGAATCGAGGTGCTTACTCCCTCAACACATTGGATTTGTGTGAGATCTATATAATGGTGCATTGGATGCATTGAATATGGACACCAGCAAAGACCCATTTAAATCAGAGTTTGAAATGCACCATCTAGATGGCAATGTATTGGATGAATTGAATGTGAACATGAACAAAGACCCGTGACCCACTGAAACTAAGGTTTCATATGCACCAAATAGACCATTTCTTGGTTCAATTGAATATACATGCTTGCACAAGCCCACCTAAAGCATAGTTTTATATGGGCTAATTCAACTATCCATTAAGTGAATTGAATATGGACACTAACATAGACCAATTTTAATGAGGCTTTGATATTCACCATATAATTTATGAATTGGATGGGGACAAAAAAAGACACATTTAAAATAAGTTTTCCATAGCCTCTTCAAGGTTGTGAAAGCTTTAACAAATAGTTCATTTGTATTCATGAAAATTAGAATAAATGATGAATGGGCATGCCTACTTATTTTTGGAGTAAACAAACGAGGTGGGGATTCTTTGTTTCTAAACATCATTTATCACACTGGAAATACCACTTCCACCATCATTATCACAATGCCATGAAATATTGCATAGGCCCTACTGCTTCTAACTCCAAAAACTTATATAGTTGTGTTTCCATTAAAACCCAAAATCAATAGATACAAAATTCTACGAAGAATCCATTATGGTGCTATGTTATAGAGGAAACAAATGTAAATCAGTAAGTTTTTAGAGCATACATAAATAGAAAATCACTTACAAACATGTTGGGCTTCCGTGGATCATCTCATTAACGATTTATCTAATTGTGCGAATGGTGAAACAAGTCATTGTCATCCAAGTTTCTGGTGTGGCAAGGAGCAGATAAACATTGTCAATGGATGCAGGGCATGTAGGGTTGCAAAGAACTTGTAGGTCAATGTGAAGACACCCGCATAAACTAACAAATAAAATGAAATACAAATACATTTTTAATAATAACAATAAAATAAACACAAATATATTTTTAATAATATAGGATAAAAACAAATAAAAACAAAAAATATATGATAATAATGTTTAATAAAATTATTATATATATACTATCTAAAATAAAATTTTAAAATTTAAATGTCAATAACAATATTTAAAACGAAAAATTATGCTAAGTATTAAATTGGATATAAGTTTCAACATATATAATTAGTGGTTTTATGCAATGATATTTATATGTGAGTAGTTTTTAAGTTCAATTTTTTGGAAGTTTTCTAGTTTATTTTCCGATCTAATTCATCTAAAATCCGAAAGGGATCTATTGAGATCACAAGTTTGACAGGTGAACTATTTACAGTCGAAGTGCCCCAGGGATTTTTGAGGGTGTTGAATCCATATATGCAGTCAAGAAACCAATTCAAACAACACAAATAAAGATTTGTCCACAAAATGTTTTGTCAGATTCCAGTGAGAAATCTGTCGAAAGCTCAAAAAAATTACACTTAAAAAATACTCCATTTATATGTGTCGAAGAGTATAAGCTTCTTCAATCTCTAGTTGTTTATGTCGCCACAACTTCTTATGTATTGAGACAAATTAAACAACTCAACATTAAAATCATATTAAGGTTTCTTCTTGTTTCAACATAAACACAGAAGGCTATGATAGCATGCCCCTTTCTAAAGGTTTGCAATAATTAATTTTTTGAACTAAGCTTCCACCTATCACAATGGCCTATTGCCAAGATTTAACATTATGAGAGGTTATGACAAATTGAGGAATTTCTTTTGCAGCCTTTATCTTTACTAATATTTGTACAACATTACCACATTTTGCACACTTGGAATAACTCTCAAAGCCTTTACTAATGGACATAAAAAGGCCATAGACTAGGAATATGGGCATCATTAGTATTATTTTCATAACAAGAATTTGTATGAAGAAAGGAGAAAAATGTGTTTACTTCTAAAATGAAGCTTCTCATGCTTAAGAGCCATGAATTTGGCATTCAACAGCCACATAGATCTTCTCTATCTAATTTTAGGGATTTATGGGATATCAATTCCATTAGGAATTTTTTCAAACCATGTATAGGAGTCATGGAATGTACCACAAGTAAGGGAGTTAAACAAGGGCATGAGGGCTTACAAGAAGCTTTTTGGCCACAATGTCTATGAGCTAGAATTTAAAATCACATAGACATTCTTTAATGGATCTTTGATAAGAACTATTTTTCACCATATATGCTAGTTAGTGTATGTGTTATGGTTAGGATAGGAAAAAAAGGGTCTCAGTTCCTAAATTAATATTTCTCATGCTCAATTTCAATGAAAATGACCTCTAGCTAGGAATATGGTCCTTTAATAAGTTTTCCATAATAAGAATGCTTCTCATGGCCTTTACTATGGCCAACGAGGGAAATTAAAAAAAAGGGACTTAAGTCTTAAACAATGAGTGCCCATAATTAAAAGGGCTTCAAACAACCACATTAGTTATATTATCTAAGGGATATTATTTGGCATGTAGAAGGGATGTGTCAACCATTCAAAGGTTTTTCACACCACGATTGGGTATTAGAGCCTCATCATTGGATCTTAATGAAATTAGGAGGCCTTCAAATCACATATGATGCTTACAAGTGTAGGCTTGGTCAAAATAGGAACATATGTGGCTTAAGCCTTATTTGAACCTTTGATGATTAAACTTTGAGAAGTAGTTCTCAAAGAAGAACACATGGCCTCTATAGGGCATCTTAGGCATCTATGGGGGATATTTAGTGTCAATAGTATGTTTACATAGTAAGAATGGGTCTTAGGATTGTACCATCCATCAATCACACATTTGGTGCCACGTGGGGTATTTTACTTTTCAACAAATCCAAGGCACCTTTGTTGAATTGGGATCTAGTGATCTTGTTTAAAAACCCTAGCAAACACCTTTGAGACCATCTACTAGCACTAGTTGGATTTTAACTTGAGATTTCCCAAAAACTCAAAGGAACGAATTATGAGGGTTGTTTGGCCAATCCACTCATAACCTAAGCCCATTTGGTGATGAAGGGAAACCAACTATAAGATATCAAACACCATCCCTCACACACATGCATGGAGGATCTACACCTGTAAAGGTCTGCATATGCATTGTTTACATGGTTTGAACATGTGTTGTTTATGTTAATCATTATTAAGTTTGTCACTTATTATCTAGTCATATATTTTAGTCCAGGACTAAATTTGTCATTTTAGTTAGTCACTTTTAGTTTGGTCAGTTATTACCTAGTCATATATTTTATCCCTAAACTAAATTAGTCATTTACGTTAGTCATTTTTAGTTCAGTAACTTAAAATTGTTCAAATTTAGTAGTAATTCACTTGCAATAATTGCGGTGACTAACGTTTTTAGTCACCTAGTCACTAATTTCATCATTTTCTACTAGTGATTGATGCATAATAATTTACAAAAAGCCCTCCTATCCTGATTTACATTAAATCCCTCCCTGTCCTTTAACGCTATATTGCCTTCCATTCCTCTTAAGCCTCTCGATCTTTTATTTATCTTCTTTGATTACATATTTATAAAAAAAGATCCAGAACTAAATTTTGGTTTAGATCCACTAGTTTCTCACCTAAACTAGATCCTCTAGATCTATATTTTCCTCAAAAGATATAACTAATCCCCAAATCTCTCTAACTCTCTCAATATTTACAAAATGTCTCCCAGGGAATAGGTCTACTTACAATTGTATTTCTAAATACATATGTTTTAGAATTCTCTAAAAACATAGGAAATACAATGATTTAATAATTACATTCAATTAGGGAACCAAGTCCCTTGGTAAATGAAAGCCCCTAGGTCTAGTGAAAATATAATTTTCACTTGGAAGTGGCATGCTCCTGCATCACCTACAATCTTTATTTCATATAAATATATTATAAATTCTCCTTATTCGTAGCTCTTGTGGCTTTGACACTATGTGATATTGTAGTTGAACCTACATAGGTTGAATCTAGCTAGAAATCAATGAACAAACGTTGAAAGGAAATAAGAAATAAATTTGATGGAGAAAAAAAATAACTAATGAACTCCATTCATGCACAAAAGAGATAATTATGAGAGAATACAATTCAATGTAATATATTCTACATGGTTGAACTAATATAGTAGTGAATCTATAAAGATGTGAAAAATCACTAAAGAACATTGACACCTAGTTATAGTTAACCAACAATGTAGTCATTATTTAATTGTCTCATGTTAGTAGGGATTAGTAAAACTCAATCATGCACTTTTGGAGTTTCCCCTTTGTGATAATAATGAGGTTGTCATGAATGAAATCACTCATTAATCTAAATGATGTACTATTAGGTGTATGTTATCTCCAATATACAAAAGGGTGTCCCATGGGAGTGAGGAAATCTTTAAAAAATATTAGGAATCCTATTGTACATAGGGTGTTTGAAGACATAATGGACTCACACGAAGCACAAATCCTATCCTTAATAAGATTGGTATCATTGTAGAAATTCCTTGCAGATTCAAACTACAAATTGTAATATGTTAATACTATTGACTCGAATCTACTCTACTCATCAGCAGAAACAATAAATAGTCCATGAAATCATGACGCATAAAAGAGAAAGAATTCAATCACACATAACACAATAATTTTCTAGGGAAATCCACAGCTAAAAACCCCTGCCATCTGTATATTACATTAATCAGAAAATATGAGAAGATTACAATGCTTTTCTCAAGCCTGAGCAACCTTTTCACTATCTCTATTTATCTCATTGCCAACCTGTGCACAAGCTTCTCTTGGCACACCTTTCTCTCATAAGATGAACTCCCAAACTTGTGCTTCCTGTTGCTTGGTCTCACCAACTTGTGCTCACCAAAACAATGATTAAACTTGTTCCTTAATTCCTCCTTCTAAAGGCAATTCAAATGGCTATAATCAATGAGTTTTCTAATTAAGGAATGATTTATTTAAAGCCATCTTCTAATTATACGCACCATCAGTTTAATTTAGATGATTTTACAACTGATAGTACACTGTCCCTAAACTCCAATCTCAACTCCGTCTTCCTTTGATTTGACATGCATGAGTTAATTATGGGTGAATATTTAGTTTACTGGTTGAATAGTATTGGCTACACCCCACTACTACAGGTTACACCCCACTACTATATCTCCCACTAATTCCTCCACCAATTGGTACTTGTTTAACTGAATTTAACTAAGTTGAACTGAATTAATTGATTACAACTCAAAAGAACTCAACCACAACCCTTAAAATTTAGGAACCACTCTCCATGACTCTAGATAAAATCCCAACTCAAATTAACTGAGCCAATTAAGTCAAATTAACTTGTTTAACTATTAAAAGTTGTCATGGGATGTGGAATTACATTTTAATTCCCAATTTAATTTAAGGATAAATTAGATTTGGAATCTTTTTCTTGATTCTATTTTTAAAATTTCTTGTTGCTATTTTCAACACTCCCTCTCAGAAGAAAGGAATTCAACTCTATCCTGATCCAGTACCTTTGGAATGTTCTGCATTCTAACACTTCTCATTGTTGTTGTTTCTATTGCAACATGTGAAAGTAAGAAAGAATCCAAAGAAAATAAACTAAACCAACTGTCTCTACAACTGTCTACTAGAAAAAATGGTGTTGCTCTTGACTCTACTACTGAGGTACCTTTGGAATCTTCTGCATGCAACACCTTTAATTGTTGTTGTTTCCACTAAAACATATGCAACTAAAAACAAATCCAAAAAAAATAAAATGAACCAACTGTGTGTTCAACTATCTACTAGGAAAAACATTGTTTCTCCTGACTCTACTACTGAGCCTCATACTCTGTTGTCAACTTTGATCTACACTCCTTAGTATCTGACTGAAATTAATCCTCCTTCTATTGAATACTGTGGACCCCCTATAGCAAGGTAATGATCCACGAGACAAAAAAAAACCATAATGGATCCTACCCAAATTTCTGCAACTCTTGGGACTATTTCTTCACATCACCCCACCTCTCACTTGGAGGAATGAATATATGTGCTCCCTCTAGCCACTTGGTTCCAAATTTCCCCTCCTACTGGAGGTCACTTCTTGAGTAGATGTTTCCACTCAGACTCCTCTCTACTTCACAAATTGTGGTTGCTCCACAACTTGATGAGGCTACTTCTGAGGATGCATGTTGAGAGGTAATTTATGCTCCCTCTCAACCACCACATCCCTAGTCTCTTCCTTACTCTTGAAGGATTTGCATGGATGATCTAAACATGATGTACTCATACTACTACTACTACTTCTTTGTCGCTACTTCTCCACTACTGCTACAATTACTGCAATAATGAGTCTGGTCTCTCCATATTTTGAACTACTAGCTTTCATAAGGCTGCTACCTCTGAAACTATACTCCCTCTGAGTCTCAATGTCCATGCGGGAAATCTCATTGCTCCTCATTCTACCAATATCAATGATGAAAACTTTGTTCTTTGATCTACCAACTAGAAGGCTTCTAACACCATTAAGAAGTCTACACATAGGGTCTTCTAGATCTTCCCTAAACTAGAGCTTCGTCAATCTGCAAAGAGAACTTCGAATTCTTCTATTCTATTTTGATTTTAGCTCTAACACCATGTAGATTTTTACAAATCTATCTCTGATACCATATACAATTTTCTACAAATCTAGCTCTCATACCATGTAGAAATTTCTACAAATCTAGCTTCAATACCATTTAGAAATTCCTTATAGATTCAAACTACATATTGTAATATGCTAAAACAATTGACTTGAATCTACTCTACTCAAAAGAGGAAATAATACGCAATCAATGAAATCACCAATCATGAAAGAGAAAGAATTCAATCACACATAACACAATAATTTTATGGGGAAAGCCACAACTAAAAACCCCTCCTATTTGTATATTTCATTAATAAAAAAATATGTGAAGATTAATGATTTTCTCAAGACCGAGAAGCCTTTGTAGTATCTCTATCTATCTTATTACCAACTTATGCACAAGTTTCTCTTGACACAACTTTCTCTTATAAGCTCCATGCACAAACTTGTGCTTCCTATTTCCTGGTCCCACCAACTCGTGCTCACCAAAATAATGATTAAACTTGTGGCTTAATTCCTCCTTTCAAAGTTAATTCCAATGGATAAAATTAGAGAGTTTTATAATTAGGGAATGATTTATTTTATGCCTTTTTCTGATTACATGCACCATCAGTTTAATTTAGATGATTTTACAACGAATAATACACTATGCCTGAACTCCAATCTCAACTAGGTCTTTCTTTGATCTGACATGAATGAGTAAATTATGAGTGAATCTTTAGTTTACTAATTCAACAGTCTTTGTTACACCCCAATACTACAGGTTACACTCCACTACGGGATTTCCCACTAATTCCTCCATCAATTGGAACTAGTTTAATTAAATTAACTCAGTTAAAATGAATTAAATAATTGCAACTCAAAAGAACTCAACCTAGGCCCCTAAAATTTGGGAACCACTCTACATGATTCTATATAGAATCCCAACTTGAATTAACTAAGCCAACTTTGTCAAATTAACTTAGTCAACTATTACAAGTTTTCATGATATGTGGAATTACATTTTAATTCCCATTTTAATTCAAGGACACATTAAATTTGTATTTTTTTTCTTGATGTTATTTTTAACATTTCTTGTTACTATTTTCAACACTTCCTCTCAACAAGAAAGGAATTCAAATCTATCACGATATGATACCTTTATAATGTTTTGCATGCAACACTTGTCATTGTTGTTGTTACTAGTACAACATCTGCAACTAAAGAAGCATCCATACAAAATAAACTGAATCAACTGCATTTGTAACTATGTACTAGGATAAATTGTGCTTCCCCTAACTTTGTTATTGAGCCTCCTACTCTATATTCAAATTTTCTCTATAGTCCTTAGTATTTGACTAACACTGATCCTCGTACTATTGAATACTATGGGCCCCCCTAAGCAAAGTAATGGTCCATGACACAAGAAACACCTCAATGCATCCTTCCCAAATTTCTACAACTCTTGTTACTATTTCTTCACATCCCCCCACCTCCCACCTTGAGGTATGGCTCCATGTGGTCCCTCTCCCACATGGCTCAAAATCCCCCCCTACTAAAGGTATTTCCTTGAGTGGATGTCTCCATTCGCCCTCTTCTGTACTTCTTTAATTGTGGCTGCTCCACAACTTGCTAAGCTTGCTTCTGAGGTTGCTTCAGAGGCCTCATGTTGAGAGGTAATTTATTCTCCCTCTAAACCACCAAATCTACAGTGTCCACCTTGATCCTCAAGGATTTTCATGCATGCAACGAATCCGATCTACTCATACCACTGTTTTTATTGCTTCGATGTTGCTTCTGCACTACTACTACAACTAATATGATAATGAGTCTGATCTCTTGAGATCCTAAAGTTCTATCTTCCATAAGGTTTCTCCCTTTGAAACTAGACTCCCTCTGAGTCTCAATCTCACTGTGGGAAATCTAACTACTCCTTAATCTACCAATATCGATTATCACAACTCCTTTTTATGTCACTAACTTTGGCTCGCTATTCTTCCCAATAGAAACCTTCTAGCTCCATTAAGAAGTATGCACATACAGTCTTCTGGATCTCCACTCAACTAGATCTCCTTTAATATGCAAGGACAAAATTTAATTCTTATATACTATTTTGATTTGTTCTCTGATACCATGTACATATTTCTACAAGTGTAGCTCTGATACCATGTAAAAATTTCTACAAATCTACCTATGATACCATGTAGAAATTCCTTGTAGATTCAAACTGCAAATTTTAATATGCTAAAACAATTTACTTGATTTACTCTACTCACCAGCAGACACAATAAATGGCCAATGAAATCACGAAGTATAAAAGAGAAAGAATTCAATCACACATAACACAATAATTTTATGGGGAAAGCCACAACTAATAAACCATTTATATGTATATTGTATTAATCAAAAAATATGAGAAGGTTACAATGCTTTTCTCAAGCCTAAGAAACCTCTACAATATCTCTATCTATCTCTCTACAAACATGTGCATAAGATTCTCTTGGAACAGTTTTCTCTCACAATATCCACACACAAACTTGTGCTTCCTATTACTTGGTCTCACCAACTCATTGTCATCAAAGCAATGATTAAACGTGTGCCTTCATTACTCCTTTTAAAGGAAATTCAAATGGTTAAAATTAGTGAGTTTTCTAATTAAGGAATGATTTATTTTTACTACTTCTACTGATTACATGCAGCATTGGTTTAATTTAGATGATTCTACAACTAATAGTACATTATCCCTGAACTCCAATCTCAACTGGTTCATTCTCTAATCTAACTTGCATGAGTTAATTATGAGTTAATCTTCTGTTTATTGGTTGATTTGTGTTGGTTACACCCGACTAATGTAGGTTACACCCCACTACTAGATCTCCCACTAATTCTTCCATCAGTTGGAACTTGTTTAACTGAATTTAACTCAGTGAAACTAAATTAAATAATTACAACTCAAAAGAACTCAACCTGGTCCCCTAAAATTTAAGAGCCACTCTACATGACTCTATATAGACTCCCAAATTGAATTAACAAAGCCAACCATGTCAAATCAACTTAGTTAACTATTACAAGTTGTCAAGACATGTGGAATTACATTTTAATTCTGAATTTAATTCAAGGACAAATTAAATTTGGATTTTTTTCTTGATGTTATTTTTAACATTTCTTCTTGTTGTTTTCAACAATCACCTTGCCAAATACATGACCAATATAAGAAGTATGCAATAACATATTCAAATTGTTTTCTTTGCCAAGGATAAGAATCATGATGATGGATTTATATAAGGTCCCTAATGAACCAAGTGATCAACTAATTTTCTTATGTTGTACAAATATGGAAATCCAATTAGCCAAATTTCATGCTACAATTCTATGGTGAAGATACCTCTAGCCTTACATGTTAAGGAAATGATTGGATTGACAATTATTCCACTTTGAATGTTTCACTCATATTATTTTCACATATTTGGGAAGAAACAACAACAAATACCAAAATGTGAATTCTTTTTGGTTATCTCCTCAAAAGAGATGAAGTTGTTATCTATCATTTTAGATGGTATGAGTGCCTTACAACACCACCAACTAGATGTTTTAATCATGTTTATCTTTTTTATCCTCTTAAGAATTAATTTAGGAATGGGAATTCTTTTGAGAGGGTTGTGGGTGTAATGAGATGAACCAGAAACACATGTTACAACTAGTCATTCCATAAAGCAATCCTCATCATTTCGACCTCAAAAAAATGAACCAAATACTTATTACTCTAAATGGGGGATTTCATCAAGTCATCCTCGATGATTACAAGTGTTTTTTCATAACCAATATTCTTGTAATATGATGTCTTACTAATTCAAGTTGAAAATATCAAGAAATTAGTCCAAAATATCTATGAATACATGCCAAAATCTGATTGTACAACAAAAACAATGATTTCGGGGTGGAAACAGATGGTTTAGTGAAACTACTACTTGGGGCTAAATAAAGTATGAAATGACACATTAACACAAGTTGAACCCATCTTTTGTATTAAAGTCCCTAGCCTTTATTTTGTTCATACACATTGACACCCTAAATAAATAATTTCATTCGATAAAATAGAGATGTAGATATTAAAATTTGTTGAGGAAATTTTAATTTGATAATTTTTATGTCACCACTATAATATTAAGAGTATATATAATACCTTCCAAATTAGATATAATGATAACCTAGAAAAAATCAATATGTTCAAGGTCTATGGACATGATCCAAATACTTATCTCTTAGCAAAATTAAGAATGTCATGATCCCATAAGCTAACATCATTAACTTATGACGTAGAAAGAGATGAGATGTTGAAACCCCACTAAAGTGGACTCCAATGTTGTGGTAACCCTACTTGTCATATGAGAAATCAAGGAAGTCAGGAGTAAACCATACGGTAATATTGTTAATATATTTAGATATTTGGAGTTAGTTAAATTCAACTTGGTCTAATGTATCTATGAGTTCCTAATGGCTCAATTATAAAATAGCCTACTAACCAACTAAGGGATAAGTTTTACCCCATCAATTTTCAACTAGAGTTAAAAATTTAACCCTTCTAGGATATTCTTCATAATATTCATATGGTTATCCCATTTTCAATGAATAATGGGTGTTGATGTGGCTTCCTCTTGATTATGGGAGCTATAACTTTTGGGAGCTATAACTTTTGCATCCTAAAATATTTCTTGCATAGTTTTAGAGTAGAATACCATATTAGGTTTTGGTTCTTATGAAGAAAAGGTTTACCCGAATGAACATCAGTTGAGGCCTCAAATTGGCCGAAAACGTTTTCGGAACCTGGTTTTCCAAAGTGGGTTCCAACAATAAAAATGCTTCTATGAGTTTATTCTCTCCATTATTCCACTTTAAAACCATTGATATGAATGGAAAAATATATGTTGGTTCAATCCATATTATACATACCTATTTTTAGAGGCTTTTAGTACTATTTTTTTTACTATAAGTGGGGTGATGAAATCCTTCCTCTACATTGTCTTTGGAGTACCGTTTATCCTTACCTAGATGCTATGCTTTCAACCAAATCTAGCAAAGGTCATGTTGGACCTTTCCTCTATATTTGGACCTTTTTTGTAAATGTTTATCCTTTTGAACTACGCCTAAACATCTAAATCTATGTCCTCTATGCAATTTAGGACCATTTCCTACTATTGATTGAACATGGAATGCTCATGCAATTTGATATTATCTACATGCACCACTTGGTTAATGTACATGTTTGGGGGTAGAATAAGTCTATAAGAATTATGTTCCACCATTTCTAGTATCTCAAAAGGAAGATATTGCAAAGCCTTGATTTTACTTCTAGGACCCTATAACTTCTTATTGTTCTAATGTTACCATAATATATCTACCACTTTAAATGCCCTCTCTTTCGTATGGTGATCATAGATAGCCTTGTATTTTTCTTATAAATTCTTTAGTGACTCTTGTAATTGTAAATGGGTCTTTCTACTCATCTTAAAAAAAGATATATCTTAAACATTGCCCTGCTATATTATCCATTCTCCTTATCTTCTGTATAATACGCTAAAAGGTGAAGTGGGAAACATTCAAAACTTGTATCAAATGGTGACTTACTATTTGAAGTTGGATTTCTTTATTGTACGAGTGTTTCACGTCGACCAAATTTTTCATCCTAGTTCTTCAAATACTTCTAATTATAAACCCTTAGAAGTTATACCAATGTATTTTTTTATTAGTTTTTTTTTTTTTCCATTTGTTTGTAAATCGAACATTATATATCTATTCAATTTTGTGTCCATATTTTCACACGGCGTAGTTTAGAATGGAGTAGGATATTTGGTTTCCTTTTCTAAGATGATACTCCTTCATACACCAAAATGCACCCAAACGTGTTTAAAAAAAAAAAAAGCTTTCTCTTTCCCCATAATTGTGTTAGAGGATACTTAACACACCTTCTTTGAGATGTAGTTCGTAGCCATGCAAGCATTATACCCCTCTCCTTATGGGAGAGTTTGTCTTAGCAAAAGATTTATTAAAAAAAGACCTTTTGGGAACCCATGTACAATTCATATTATGACATAAGGTGTACATAAAAAACATCCTAAAGAAAAAGAATTTATAAATTTGGTTCCTCCAAAAGAAACTTGTGTATGCCTCCAAAATTCACTAAAAAATAATTAAATGTGCACGTTTGAGCTCCTTCTTAGGTGGGGTTTATGGGTTATACTAGAAGCCACTTTTTATATCCAATTCCATAACCACCTCGAAGAGCTATTAGTGATATATAATAACAATTTGGGTTTAGTAAAAGGGAATGTGTACAAGTGCAACCGAAGACTGGTTAAATTTCCCTAGATCCAATACTAACTGCTTAACAGTTTAAGCTCATCCCCTGAACAAGAAACCCTCATTACCTTTGTCTTCCTCATATCTACTTAATATTATTTTAAGCCTTCATATCTTAGACATCATATTTGGACTTGAAGGATAGGGACACAAACCTCACGAGGGATTCACTAGGGGAGTAATATCATACCATGTGCATTCATATTGGGGGATACATATTGACAAAAATATGACATAATATATTGGGGGATATATAGGGGGTAAATGGTTTTTTATATTGTTAGGTATAAAAATGGAGATCAAAGTTAATGAAAAAATATAAAGGGGTATAAAAATTGTTAATGAAAAAATGGATATCTATAATAACTAGTGAAATTATGGGTTTTTTAAATTGGCAAAGTGTATGGGGTTCATATTGGTAGTGGGCTAAATAATGTGATTTTTAGAGGTATTTTCCAATATGTAGTCAAATTAGGGGTGTGTTTTAGTATGCCACAAATTCCTGCGATATATCATAGGTTGATTAAGTGAAGCCCATGTGGCAAACCTTAAATGCTCAAGGAAGGAGGAATATGGAGGATAATTACATGGAGTCCCTATGGTAAGAATCAAGTAGTTGGTATTTACTTTATTGTAGATCCTACAAAAATAAAGAAACTCATATTTCCTATCCTAGTTTCAACATTTCATGTGATTTATTTTGAATTCATGTATTTGAAATTGGATTTGACTAATTTTTTATATCCAAATATACTTTAATCTAATTGTTATTTACTTTTTTCTTATTGTATTAATTTCATGCCTGAAGATAAGAAGCAAGAGAATGAAATATACATCAATCATCATGTTCCCAAGTAGGTCTTATATCCCCTAGACCTTAGTTTGTCTCTGTTACTTGTATATTTTTCAAGTTATATTGAGTTTATATTTTTCACTCTAGTAAGTTATTCAACCTTGACCTTACTAAGGGAATTTTCTTCCACAACAAAAATGGTTGCTCAATTATTGAGAAGCTCGATATAGATTATCTCCTAGGGTTGACTAGTAGTTCTAGGATATATTTCTCGCTCTCTTCTTTGATTTTTTAATCACTTTTCAGTGTTCCTTATCCTTCTGTACAAGCATACCTTTTCGATCCCTGTCTTCTCTTGTTCACTTTCTTGTTGAATTGATGTACATGGCTTCCTTTGATGATAATCATGTAGATACATGAGTTGTTTTGGAAACAAGTGTATATGCATGTTTTTTCTTCTTAAGTAGAAGTCACATATAACACCTACGAGTGAAACACATTTCACCTTTCATCTTTCTTAAGGTATTGTTGGGAAGTGTTTATCTTGCAAAAAAAATTATCGATATGTTGTTGGTTTTCTATTATATGAAGAGATGTTTTCTTAATTTTCATTATTGTTTGTACATGTGGCATATCTTAGAGCCTAGGGTTTGGGCCTTAGGTACCTCATATAGTTTTGACTGCTTCCTTACATTTGTTTGTTAGTGGTAGTGTTGACTATGGTCACAATCATTTTGTCCTCTCAGTTTGCTTGCTAGTGCATTTTGAGTGGTTGTTATATCTCATGCTTTATCTACCTAGTTGTTGTTATGGATTTCAGTTTCTTGGTTTTTACTTTTCATGTTGTCCCTTTTAAACTTAAAAAAAAATTACATTTTTCTTTCTTTGAATGCTTCTTATTTTAGATCAATGAATTTGAATTAAAAGAAAAAATAAAAAGGATCTAGTAGGAAAGTCTCTTTCCTTTGCATTTGAAATCAAATTGGTAATTTTTCGTACTTCCATGATATGCATTCAATTTTATTTTTCTATAAATAGTTTGCATTCTTGGCATCAAAATTTAATTGGTTTCATTGGATTTACTTTTTTTTTTGTCGTTGTTGTAATGCACTTACCGCATCCTGTAATTCTTAGGTGAATGCGAAAATTTACATTTTATAGTAGTTTAATCATATAGTAAAAGTGTTTAATCTATAAAAGAAGTTATAAAGTTGTCTCTCTATCTTACCAAATGGAAAAAATTAAAAAAATAGTATTTTAGTTTGTAGACTTGCATTGTTGAATATTAAATAATTCAAGCATTCATTTGAAGAAAGAGAGCTACATTTGTGGTCATTTTTTCTCATTTTCATTTCCTTTTGGTTAATCAAAAAATATATCCCGTTGCATTTCTAGTGTCCATACTTTACATAAGACCCATTAAAATCAATGTTAATCTTAAAAGAGACTATACCTTTAATTTTCATGTAAAAAAAACAAGTCTACGTAAATTAGGGCTTGGAATAGGTGTGCAAAGTTAACTCTCAAGGGTCACTCAAACTTAAACAACAAACTTTAACCAAAGTCCAATATTGTATAGGTTTATGGGAAAATCCTCCAACACAGGTGTTAAGAACTAGGACATGCGGGGATCATTGAAGATAGATACACCCTTGCTAGCTTATATTTGCATTTGGGGAATAGATCAATCTAGGAATCTCTCTCTTGGTATTGATATAATATTTATATTCCCTCTTGATGCAGGAGCATCAAGCCCGTTTTCATTTGTAAATATAGAATAAAGAGGGGGTGTGATAAGTTTTAGTATTTTGTTGTTTGGGATAGGATTGCTATGTTTTTTTCAGTTAAATTAGGATAAGAATGGAGAAAAGCTTCAAGATTTAAATCACTGTGTAAAAAAAGGAAAAGCCTGCTTTTCCTAGGTCTGATTTATTCCTATGCATGTATCCATTATTATTATAAATAAAGCTGCAGGTGAGCTCTCAGCTCGTCAGAGAGAGGGAGAGGCGTGCCAAAAGAATTATGATAAAAAAGATTTCTCTCCACGATTTCACGAATAAGCGATTCTTGTTGAACTATATGCATGTATTAAATAAGTTATTTTACTGTGTATTAATTCGTGGAATGGTTATTTTGCCCAAGGCTGTGTCTAAATTAACATGGCTTGGATTGAAATCGCTATAACGCTTTGGAACTGCAGCTTTTAACATGCAATTAAATAGTTTTGTGTGGAACATAATACATTGTGTATTGAAGGATAAGCTGCACACATTTTCCGTCAGTTAATTGGTTTCGAAGAACAGATTTGATTCAAGTATCTCAGAGATTTCAACAGGCAGAGAACAGAGGCCAGAGGTTTCAGATTGCAAATAGTGGTGAATGGTAATTGAAATCCCTGAAGAGTGGAAGAATCTCCGCAGTTTTGACTTGGGTTTTAATTGAATTTCATGTAATATATATAATGACCTATGTGTGTTAAGGCAGTTTGGGATGGTGCTGGCAGAGGTTCGAGCAAGAACTATTCCAGATCGAATGAAGTCAAACAACGCACATATTGTATATGTGTATTCCCCAACTTGAAGGCGATTTTTTTCCCAACATCTGGCTCGAGGCACGTGCAGTCTCCTTATAGTTCATGCGTATGTGGATAAGCATGCTGGTTGGTGGAGTTTGAACGGGTGAGAAAAGACAAGGAGCTGTGTGTTTTGGTTGTAGGAGCGCGTGGCCTATTAACATCTCTTAACCCTTCACATTCAAAGCAGTGATGGTTCTATTAATATTTTCTACTGTTTGTATGGTGGCTGGAAGACAGTGACGGGTGAGGGCATGGCTGGTAGTCTGATGTAATTAAAGCACCTAATATGATGAGCATAGCTTTGAATCACCAAGGTTTGATTTGCCGCGTGGTCAGCAGGTTGTGAATATTGAAGATCCTGGTTAATTGCAGGGTAGAGTGGGCTTTCCCTGCATCAAGTGGTATCAGAGTGGGAGCAGCTCTTTTTGAAGGTTCAAGTGTTTTGTTAATTGCATGTGATGATTTTCGGACTAATGAATTTTGATTTACAGGAATAGTGAAGAAATCTCAGTGGGAGGAAGGAGAAGTGAATGTGGCAGAACCTGAAGATTCAACAGAGGTTGAATAAAGTTGCAGATGGGAGAAGCCTACATGAGCAGTGGAGGATGCTCAAAAAGTTCCAGCAGAGGAACTATGATTACCAAAAGACCAAATCCAGAGGGAAGGATTGGTGAGGTAAGTGGCAGCAAAAGAGCTTGCTGTGGCAGAGGCTTCATGCAACGCATAGCTGAAGAACTTATGGCGATGGAGAAGGCTACTAAAAGTCATAAAGGAGACAGAGGAAGAGGTTCAGAGAAATGCCACAGAGATGAGGTGACTGGTGGAGTTCGAGAAAGAGAGATTGCAGAAATAAAAGCACAGTTACAGGTACTGGAAGAACGGCTGCAGGAGCAAGAAAAGCAACAAGGAAAATGGATCTTCCCACTGAAGGGAAAGAGAGTGATCCGGTGACAATTGCAGAGGAGGTTGAGGCAAATTCTGATTGCCTTGTTGAAAAAGGGACTTAGAGTTCTTGCGCCAGAGTTGGAGGTTGAAAATCCCACATGCAGATATATTAAAAGGAAAGTGTTGAAGGAAGAAGTCAGGACTAAAAGGTCTTGTAGTTTTAAAACTAATGAGTTGGGTATGTTTGCAGGTGCAGAGGAGAAGGAAATCATTGATGATTTCTTGAGTTATTGGGTAAATCTAGATCAGCTGGATAATGTAAAACTGTGTATTTTTTAGCTGACAATTGTGATGTGATGACAGGTTTTACTGAGGAGGATGTGCCATCTTATGAAATTGTTACAGCACAAGAGGAAGTTCTTGTGGATGCGGAAGAAGTGAATCAGTCTGAAGCGTGGATAAGGGAAGTAACAGTTGATACTGTTGAACATTTTGTGCAAACTGAGAGTTTACATGCAGGTGATGAGATGGTAATAATAGGAAGCTTGGATTGTGAAAGTATTGAAGATTGCACAGAAATCTTCTCAAAGGAGATGACAGATTTATGGCAGGAGTTAAATGTTCTGGAGAAGAGACTAGAAGTATAGAGGATAAATATTCATAATATAAAGGAAGAGATGAATGAAAATAAAGAGGTTCCAGAACATAGATGCATTCTCGGAGAAGATGATGCTGAGGATAGACTGAGTGATAATCTCAAGAATGATTGGGATCAGTATACTAAAATGCTGGCAGAGGGAATTAAGGCACTAATGCCTTATGACTTTTATTCTAACAAGTGTTTTGTGAATGAAGGTATTGTTGTAGGTACTTATGAATATTTGACTCAGTTAATCAGTCAAATGAAGGGAGAAGAGGTTTTCTGTTCCAGAAGACAAGAGGGCATGGATGATTGGGTGGCAGTCAGAACAGAAACAAGCATAGAAGAAAGAAGTCAGCAGTCTGAAGACTTATTAGACAAAGAAATTGATTTAATCAGAAGAATCATGTTGGAAGGGCCTCAAAGGAAGACATCAGCAAGGAAGAGAAGCAACAGAAGCAGCAGCAAAAGGAAGACAGCAGAAGACTGTGAGAGTGTAGCCAGTGGAGCAAGGCAACATAAGATATGGAGACCAAGAGAAAAGCAGCAAACAGTAGCACATGATGACTTGCAGCGTAAAGTATGGGATCCAGGCACATGATCAAGAGATCGTGATTAATTTTAAGGTTGGGTGTATGATGCAGGAGCATCAAGCCCGTTTTCATTTGTAAATATAGAATAAAGAGGGGGTGTGATAATTTTTAGTATTTTGTTGTTTGGGATAGGATTGCTATGTTTTTTTCAGTTAAATTAGGATAAGAATGGAGAAAAGCTTCAAGCTTTAAATCACTGTGTCAAAAAAGGAAAAGCCTGCTTTTCCTAGGCCTAATTTATTCCTATGCATGTATCCATTATTATTATAAATAAAGCTGTAGGTGAGCTCTCAGCTCGTCAGAGAGAGGGAGAGGCGTGCCAAAAGAATTATGATAAAAAAATTTTCTCTCCACGATTTCACGAATAAGCGATTCTTGTTGAACTATATGCATGTATTAAATAAGTTATTTTACTGTGTATTAATTCGTGGAATGGTTATTTTGCCCAAGGCTGTGTCTAAATTAACATGGATTGGATTGAAATCGCTATAACGGTTTGGAACTGCAGCTTTTAACATGCAATTAAATAGTTTTGTGTGGAACACAATACATTGTGTATTGAAGGAGAAGCTGCACACATTTTCCGTCAGTTAATTGGTTTCAAAGAACAGATTTGATTCAAGTTTCTCAGAGATTTCAACGGGCAGAGAACAGAGGCCAGAGGTTTCAGATTGCAAATAGTGGTGAATGGTAATTGAAATCGCTGAAGAGTGGAAGAATCTCCGCAGTTTTGACTTGGGTTTTAATTGAATTTCATGTAATATATATAATGATCTGTGTGTGTTAAGGCAGTTTGGGATGGAGCTAGCAGCGGTTCGAGCAAGAACTATTCCAGATCGAATGAAGTCAAACAACGCACATATTGTATATCCGTATTCCCCAACTTGAAGGCAATTTTTTTCCCAACATCTGGCTCGAGGCATGCGCAGTCTCCTTATAGTTCATGCCTATGTGGATAAGCATGCTGGTTGGTGGAGTTTGAACGGGTGAGAAAAGACAAGGAGCGGTGTGTTTTGGTTGTAGGAGCGCGTGGCCTATTAACATCTCTTAACCCTTCACATTCAAAGCAGTGATGGTTCTATTAATATTTTCTACTGTTTTTATGGTGGCTGGAAGACAGTGACGGGTGAGCGCATGGCTGGCAGTCTACTGTAATTAAAGCACCTGATATGATGAGCGTAGCTTTGAATCACCAAGGTTTGATTTGCCGCGTGGTCAGCGAGTTGTGAATATTGAAGATCCTGGTTAATTGCAGGGTAGAGTGGGGTTTCCCTGCATCACCTCTTTAGGGCTACAAACTGTTGTGGTGAAATAATAGCACCTCCATTTTTAACATTATTTCATAATAATAATGGGGACCCTTTTCCTAAATTTTGGCTAAATCACCTTTTAATATTCTCATTTCGTTAAGTGTCCAACAATTTTGCAATATTTTCATTTTCTTCATATTTTCATTCTAATTGCTTCATTGTGTTCAATGTTTCTCTATCTTTCTATCGGTTCTCATTTCATCTCATTTGGATGCACGCTTTGCAAATGTTGTTTATCTTAAGTTTGATGATTTTTATCACCATGGCTAAAATGTACAAATGTATATTATTTTATTTTTTGTAAATTAAGTAGTTTTAATTATAAATATTAATTTTTATTAATGGTCGTATAGAACCACCACAGCCAAAATTGTAGAACAATTAACATTATTTTATGGGATTTTAGAAGAAAATTAAAATTCCAAATTCTTGAAGTTTTCGAAATCCCAAAATTAGAAGTGGCTATAATTCTTTTTACCTTTAGAGCACTTTATTTTAGAACTTTCATTTTTATTTTATCTCTAACATCCAAATTCCTGGAATCCTATATCTCACTCCCTTCTCCCCACCTCATTTTAGGACCTCATCTCCTCATCACTCAATTTCAAAACATCTATGAAATTCCCATCCTAAAATCTTGATTCCTCCTTATCTCTTCTCCCTCTTCCTACATCACTCCTCACCACCTCCTCGAGACCTTGACATTTATTTTTTCAGAGCTTCTATTTTTGAAACCCTTTGAAACATTCCATTTTAGAACTCATCTTTTCGTAACTCTATTTTTAATAACCCTTCGGAATCACCTTCCATAGTACAACCTCTGAAACCTCACCTCATCCTTCATCTCATATCTGGCCCACTTCCTCATTTCAGGAACATGTCATTTTGACACTCCATCATTTTGTAGCTCTTTAAAATATCCACCTCCAATATCCCTCATCCTCTGATGCCACCTTCACACATTTTACTATGTTTTTTTATATTAATTTAATTTAATTTAATTGATATTTTTAATTATTTTAATTAATTTAATTTTTATAATTCCTAATTATCATATCATTTAATTAACTAATTTTATAATTGTAACTAAATTGTATATATATTTAGTTAATGAAATAATTGTAATTAAATAATTTTTCATTATCTAGTTAGTATATAATTATTAATTTAAATAAAATTAGGCTTTTTATTTAAAAATGCTTAATTTTGGCCCACACATCCATATTTTTAGAATTTTGATAGTTTTGACACTTCATCTTTGGAAAGGCATATCCCAATATTTGCTTAGCCAAATGAATTTCACAATAGTCCATTTGAATGTTAAGACTTGAGAGAATAATATGGGGATGATAAGTTCAGCCGATTCAATCATTTAATGACCCAAAAATTCGGCATAAGGCAAAGTGACGAATTTGCAACAATAATTAGTGTTTCAAATTTGATTTGGACAAATTTTATTGGCTTGGGAAAAGTGTTGTCACTAATTCATTCTGCAGTGTGATTCAAAGGCTAATCAGATCCATTATAAATAATGGCACCTTGGAATTTGTTTGAATTTTATTTATTTTAATTTAGCAATTCCATGAGAGTTTGGTTTTTCTGATTTCTAATTTTCAAGTCAATTTATTTTTATTTTCATTTGGATTGGTTTGTAACAGGAGATCATTTTGAGAAGTTAAGATCTGAGTTACTTTGGAGCAATGGAAAGAGACCAACATGGAGAATTTAGATCTATAATTCAAGATCTAGAAAACTACTCCCAACAACTCCCATATTTTGGTTCCTTGTAAATGAATAGATCTGAGATTTGAGAATGAGGAAGAGGTTCCTCTTCTCTGCAACTAGAGGCTCTGAAATAACTATTGTATTAGTGGATTATAGTTGTAGGTGAGGGGAAAACATCATATATGAGGTTTTGGGGAAAACACTATGATTTTTTGTTGTGTGTTTGCAATTTTGCAATGCACTGTAAGTTGAATTATGGAGAGGAAAAGTACTTTTAGTTTTGAAAGAGAAAGTTGTTTTGCACTATTGTTAGCAATTTCTCCAAGGAGTTGAAGCTGATCAATGACTAAAAATTCTTATAATGATATTTTGGTATGCTTTTAATTAATTTTCATTTCATGTGCATTATTGTCGAAGATGCAAATTAATCATTTTGTTATCAAAATTTCTGCAATTGATTTTAATTCCTGTTCTAGATAGTGTACCACATTATGATATTAAACACTATTGTCATATCAATTGTTTTATACTCTTGAGGTTCTCTAAGATCTATCTCCGAGGAGTGGAACAAAATTGCAATTAATACAAATTCATTGAAATGGGAATGTACTAAGATGTAACTATTTATTGTTTAAAAACATTCCCATTTTGTTTTCTCTTTCACTAATTGAATCAACGACTTATTTAATTAATGAAAATCATATAATGAATTCAATCATATAAACAATCATGTTCCCCTGGTTAGTTAGTCCATCTAGTCTTGAATTGAGAGAAGGTTGTCCTTTTCGAATTCGAGATAGGATTAGTTTTTATTTGCATCATAGAGTAAACACGCATTTAGATTGATAATTGCATTCTAAAAGTCCCCTCACACAAGTGCATAAAATAGTTGTGGTTTGGCTGAGCCGTAGGGTTAGCTTAAGGGTCGCTTTCCTGCTGGAGCTGTGCAAGAGGGTAGATTTGATTTATCTCTTTATATTGGTAAATAATAGATATATTATCAGCTAGCAGGGATAGAGAGAAGGTAACTAGACTTAGTTGAACCAGTCATAACCACTAAATCAAACAGATAAGAGCTTAGTTGGAGCTCTAACTGGGTGGTCTCCATTACATGTTGATAAGGTCACTTTTGACAATCATAATTTTTGGCACTAGAAGGAGGGCTTGATGACTTGTTGGCTTTTGGAGTTTTTGTATTTTAAATTTATTTATTTAATCAAAAATTCTCCTCCGAAGTTTCCCATTTGGAGTTGTATCTCTTGACGTGCATCCACCAATACGCCACTAGAAATAGTAAGACACTTGTGAAAGTTAAAATTTAGCGGTAATATCAAAGAGATGTAGAATAGTTGGTGAAGGAGTGCATTGTTAAGGCACTCCATATGTAAAGGTCACTGGTTCTAGTCTTGCCGATACCAAAAATCCAGCATGGTTTTCGCTAGTGCGGCTCAAGCTAGGTGCGATCCCCAGGTGACTTTGATGGCTTAGACACCCCTGAGTCATGGCCTCTCAACCACAGGGTAACAGTGATTTTCAGGATTCACCCACTTATCAATCAAAAAAAAAATTAGCGGTAATAATAATGCTTATGCATTTTATCATGCCTTACATTTTTTTCAAAAGTTTACCAATTATACCTTTCATGACATTGATGAAGGTATTTTATGGATAATTTGTATGCTTACATTCTCAAGAAAAGTCAAAAGGTGGTGTCAATCTCTTGTAGTTTCCTCTATTCATAGTTGGGATCAATTTATTATAAAATCCTTTATGAATTTGATGGTTATGATTATGAGCATATATGTTATGAACTTGAAGGTTTACGAAAGTTTGAAAATGAATCTTTCATAGATTTTACCATTTAGATTTCGATTAAATTGCATAAGATTCAAAGTTGAAGACAAACCTTTAGATATTGAATTAATAGAATTTTTTGAATATGTTTGTTCTCTTCTTTGTATTCCTAATCCATATGAAATGATTTCAAGAATTAATGAATCTTCTTCAGCTTATATCAACATGATTGAAAATTCTAATATGGAGGTGCATGCTAATCATGATGAATTTGGCTTTGCAATGTATGATAAATTCCTATATTTAGTTCTGAGCTCTTATACCATTAATGATAGTAATGATAATATCCAACATGTTAATGAATCGTCATCACAAAGCTTGTAAAATTTTGGTAATCAGTTGAAATAATATACAAGTAAAAAACTTGAAGAATCAACGGCCTATAAATCTGAAAATCAACATGAAATAAATTTAGAAAATCAAGTAATAAATCAGCAAGCACAAGAGAAAATTGAGGATTACAATAATGCACAATCATCTATATAAATTTAATAATTTTATCATGATGACAAATACAAAATGCAAGCCAGCTAAACAACAATCTTCAAGAAAGAATAAGTGAACAAATTAATGATCGGGAATATGAAATTTGCAATGGAAACAATGCACAAGAGTCAACAAATAAACATATTATCAAGTTCATTGTCTCCAACACTCATTTGTCCTTTTATCTTGATATTTTTGTTTATGTTAATTCATCCCTTCTTTGAATTAATATTGTTCCAAAGAACATAGAGGCTGATATAAATGAATTGCCTATTATTTTTTACCAAGATAGAGAGTCATTCAATAATAATTATTCTAACATTAATGAACATGTGCTCAATAATTCTGTTTTAATACATCGTATGGGAATGAGGAGAATTCTAGTGATTATCATCAAGTCATTTTTGATGATTTCTTTGACATTGAGGATGTTGATTTATATTACTCCCTAAAAAATACTCATAATCAATGTCAAATCATATTCGAGAATGAAGAAAACTCTAATTCAAAAATTGTTCCAACAAATTCTCATTTTCAAACATTTAATCATTGTCGTGATTTCAACATTCAAGAACCCATCCCAATTTTTTATGCTTATGATCATCAAGTTCTCACTCCTATTCATGGTCCTGAATCCTTCTCTCTTCCACAATTTGATGATGATGACTTTTCTTATTTTACTATCCTGGCTAATTCTTGTGAGAAGAAACTTATTTCAGATCAATTTCAATTGTGTTGTAACATTAATTGTAACAATAGCATAAATTATGAGTTGATTTCATTATTTTTTCTTCACTTCTTTTGTTTGATTTCAAGTTTATTTTCCACTTACATTTTTTATTTCTTAGATGTCATTTGCTACCATATTGAAAAATTAATCATTGAACAATTGCAATATACATTACTAGAATATGAAAATGGATCAAAAGAGGTAAATTATGATCATCAAGAGAATTTGAGATCCCAATTCCATTTGATGGTCATATCTATCAACTTACTTTTCCTTCTAGAATTCATTTTCAACATGAGTCAACACTTGTGAGGCATTGATCCAATACAAAAATCCACCTAACCCAATTAAATATCTTTTGACGTATGCACTAAGCCTCCATCCGCACTTCATTGATCCACTTTAAAGTTGTTTAGAAGCTTCATTTTTATAGAATATTGATAGTTGTCTTACATACATAACACTAATGGTTGTTCAAGCTCTCTTTCATTTAACCTCTTCCATTCTCTATTCAATATTCATCCTTAGTTTTATGATCCCATAGAGATTTGATTGGAGGAAAATCTTCAAGAGAAGGTGATTGTAAATAAACTTCTTTTTATAAATATGTTAGAAATTAGTGTACATATTACATTGAGTTTTATTTCTATTGGCTGAATTATAATTATATTTTGTTACTAATATGTGACAAGTGCATACATGTAGGAAATAAAATGCTTGAATGATTACATTGGAAGTATGGCTATACTTATTTGTGTTTCCTTCCATTCAGTTAGGAGTAGTATCAATTTAGTTAGTTTTTTGTTTTCTATTTACTTTTCCTTTGTTATGGGTAAAATAATAAAGTGAGAAACCAACTTTTTCTGAGTTGTTAACATGTTCAGGAAGTATCTGCTTTCACTTCCGAAATTTTTTACTTTGTATTAATGCTTCTCTACATTTCCCCTTTGTTTGGAAAATTACAAGATGATTAAATAAACATATTATGCATTTCGTTGATGCAACTAAAATAAAATGTTTGGCTCCATCTTTTTCAGATTTGTTGTGCGTCTACAACTTCTCACATTTTAAATATTATATGAAGGAAAGTCCATAAGCAAAGGAAAATCACAAAATATTGCAGCAAGTTCTCATCTCTTTGATTTTACCTTTCCTTATTCTAAATATCACATTTTCCAGGTTGAGTTGAACCTCTGCATTGCACCCATTCATCTTCCAACTACTTTAGTCACATTCCTTTCTTCTTAAATGACTCAGAGCCTCCAACTGATGAATCCTGATAGCCTTCTTTTTATTTTTTTGAGATTATTTCCTTCAAAATTTCAGACCTTTTGGCTTATCATACTCTTAGATTTGTATTAAATCAGAATTATTTTTAAAATTTCCAAAAATTTTCTCCTCGTGATGCACTTGGCCTATTTTATTTTTTCTCCCAAATTCCTCGGTATAAAAATACCGCAAAGGTATATTATATTATCATTGTATCTCAGTTTCATATATATGTTTCTATCAGATAGTAATATTGAGCTTCGTTTTTATCATAACTCATATTTTGATGCAGGAGCAGCTTCAAGACCATTTTTCATTTTGTATAATATTGTGATAAAGGGGGTGTGATAAGTTTTAATATTTATTAATTAATTTGTTATTAAAATAGGAGAAGGTGAGGATTTTGTAAATATCCTTTTATTAATAAAAGGATATAAGAGAATTTTGTTAGTTAAGGATATGAAGGGATAAGATTCTAGATAAGAGGATTTGTTGATATATTTTAGTGATATGGAGATATTAGGGGGATTAAGCATTTAATTAGATCATTTTTAAAAATTGTATAAATAGGAGGGAGTTTTGAGAGAAAAACGGATTGAGTTAGTGAGAGCAGAGAGTGAGGGTTTTTCTGATTGGATGCCTTCCGACAGTTTGTAAAGGGCCATTAGTGTCGAATATCAGGTCAAAGATAAGTTTGTAAGTAGTCTCCTTTTGTTTGTGTGAAAACAATGTTTCAGATTTATATATGTATCATTGATTGAATAAGTCATAGAATTGGAATTCCTTGAGTTCACTGGTTTTTATTGTTATCTCGATTTGAGATTCACTTGAATCCTGAGTGAATGGTTTATTCCAGAAGCAACGAATAATTACATTACATGTTTGATTCTGGTGTTTCTTTATTAATCTACATCAAATAGATTGAAGTGGCAGATGAAAAATCTTTGTGGATCGATTTCAAGGAGAAAAGAACTTATGTATAAGTAAATGGTCGATTACTGGAGGGCGCTACTGTATGTATTTGCCGAGAATTCTGTTTTGAATGTTTACTGTCTCTACAAATGCAGTACATTGTCATTGAAATGGATGATCTTCACAATTTTGAATGAACGCATGGAGCGTTAATGAAATGTTGGTTATTTTAAATTGAAATAAAATGTAACTAATCGCAAACTAGAGTGGCTTGTACACAGTAGAGCGTGTTAACCCCATACATATTGCGTATTGGTAAATCGATGTAGTTTTGAAATAGGCGCAGGTTTAATTTACATCATGTTTTGTAATGAAAATGCCAATTACTAGTTGCCAAGAACCGAATTGGCAAGTCGAAGATCAAAATCGGGAGCCCTTTTGAAATTGTGTGTCGTTATTGACTTTTATATAAGATCTGAATTTATGAAATGGGCATAGCAGAAGAACTGAATGGGAATTAGAGGACAGTATCTTAAAAATCTGCTATAATTATCAAATACTTTGCAACTACAGGAGAACGGCAAGTTCTGGAATTTAGATCGCGTCCATAAGTGGTTAAAGAATGCGGATCAAGGAGGAATTAGCGGTCCAATTAAATGGAGGTAATGAACAGGGTTTGGGTTAAAACTTTATCTATTTTGACAACATTGAAATGATGTGCCATAGGTGCAGTCCAACAAATGAAAGTTAAAGGCGAAATGATGGTTACAAACTAGAAGCATGGCATTGAAACAAACCAATTGGCAACCATTGCAGATGTTGAAGCGCCAGACATGGACAAATTAATGCAGGTAGGCAAGAGTTTTGTATTAGACTGTGAATTAGAACACTGGAATTGTGTGTGATGAAATGGGGTTTACTTTGTAATGGGTATGTTGAAAAGGCGTATATATAGTTTTGTTGAATGGGCAAATGAATTAATGATAATGCTATGGCATATTTCTGTTTGTGTTCACCGAATTGAGAACGTTGACAATCCAATAATCAACTGGTGATGTGTGTTGCGCAAAGGATGAATGGCATTATAATTTTGATTGATTAAATAACGTCCATCTTGTTTAAAAAGACAAAGGTGCACAGAAACAATGAATTGAAAGCTGATTTGCTAAATCCTTGGTATTTGGGCTATTGATGAAGTTGAATTTATTAGTTGGATCAGAGGAAATGAATTCTGGTTGAATATAGAATGGAACACTGGTATTCTCACATTAAATCAAACAAATCTCATTGATGTGTGCTGTATAAGATTGATATGTGTGAGTCATTGAGTAAGAGTGCATTCTTTTAAATTTAGTCCAATCATATATAAGAATGAGAGTCACAGGTTTTATTGTGGGAGCATTCAAAAGTTATGAATTTGCCATGATAGAGTAAACTCTCATAATCAGAGATTGTGAAATGGTTTTATAATCAATAATAGAAAGATAACTTCCGGAATTGGGTAATGTATAAAATTGCCCAGATTGGAGACTTAGTATGCCAGTGATTGCAATGTATGCACAAAAATGTTTAAATACATAAACAGAAGAGTTCCTGGGTTGGCAGGCTAGCCCTGCATCATTTTTGGTATCAAAGCTTGGCTCTGTTGAGATTGAAGAATGTTTGTTTTCTAAATGAAGACAAAAGGTTTTGTTGAAGAGATGAATGGCTCTGGGAGACGATTCAAGATTTTTTTAATTTAGTTAATTGCATGTGATGAATGAATGTCAGATTGTGAAACTGATGAAGATGGCAGCACAGGTATACAAGTACAGTTGAGGAAGGAAGCGAGATCAACAGGATCTTGAAAGGTGAGATTGTGTAATTGATATTTAACTCTGGTTTGAAGACTATTTATAGAATTTGGTTGAAGGCATAGTGGAGAAATCTCAGTAGGAAGAAGCAGATCACAGCTTGAGAGCAGTGATGGAATCCAACAGAGGATTCTAGGTGTGTGGCAGAACCTAAAGATTCAACGGAGGTTGAATGAAGAGGACAAGTGTGTTCTTAGGAGTTGCAGATGAGAAAAGCTTGAAGGAGCAGTGGAGAATGCTCGAGAGGTTCCAGCAGAGGACCGGGTGATTACCAAAAGACCAGATCCAGAGGAAGGGATTGGTGAGGTAAGTGGCAGCAGGAGAAGTTACTGTTGCAGAGGCTTGATGCAACTCATGAGTGAGAAACTCATGGCAAAGGAAATGACTACTGAAATTCATAAAGGAGGAAGCAGAGGTTCAGAGAAAAGCCACAACAGGAAGAGGAGGAAAGATGCCAAGAAAAATGGCAGAAGACATCAGTTGACCGATGAGGAGTACGAGAAAGAGAAAGCTGAGATCACGATTCATCTTGATTTGTTGATGGAGTTGTTGCAGGAGAATATGAAAGGCCAGAGACATGGTTGGTTGATGAGGAAGAGAGTGAAGTGGCAGAGGCTACAGCAGAAAAGGGATCGACAGATAAACATGTAGTTAACAGAAGAGCTGAAGAAGCTCGAGCAGGTGATGGATGTATAGTTGAGATGAGAAGAACTCAAAGCAGCTGAGTTAGAAGAGGAGGTTTCCATTCATGAAACAGAGGAGGAGATCATTGATGATTTCTTGAGTTATTGGGTATATCTAGACCAGCTGGATAATGTGAACTCTTGTATTTTTGTAGCTGATAATTTTGATGTGGTTACAGGTGCTGAGGAGGATGCACAATCTTGTAAAGCTATCACAAGTTTGGAAAGGAGTCTTTCAGGAGATAAGTACTCTGAAGAAGAAAGCAGTGATGCTTTTACTGTTACAGTACAAGAGGAAGTTCATGTAAACAAAAAGGAGATTCAGCTAGAAGAGTTGGTATATGAACCGACGGTTAAAGTTCTTGAAACTTGTACTTTTCAAACTAACAAGTTGTGTATGAATGCAGGGATGACACATGATGATGATCAATTGTTTTTATTAAGTGATGGACAAATAACTGAGTTTATTGCAGGAGTTGAGAATCAGAATCATGTTCTAATAACAGATGATGAGATGGTGACAACAGAAAGCTTTGCTTGTGAAAGTATTGAATATTGCACAAAAAGTTTCTCAAAGGAGATGACAGGCTTATGGCATGATTTAGGTGTTTTGGAGTAGAGACTAGAAGCACAAAGGATAAGTGTTCAGAGTATAAAGACAGAAATGAATGGAAATAAAGAGGTTCCAGAACACAGAGGTATTCTCGAAGAAGATGATGTTGAGGGGAGACTAACTGATAGTCTCAAGAATGATTGGGATCAGCATACTGAAGTGCTAGCAGTAGGAAGTAAGGCATTGAGGCCTTATGATTTTTATTCTAACAAGTGTTTTGTGAATGTAGGTATTGTTGCAGGTACTGGAGAATATTTGACTCAGTCAAGCAGTCAAATGAAGGAAGAAAATTTTTTTTGTTCCAAAAGACAAGAGGGCATGGATGAACGGGTGGTAGTCAGAACGGAAACAAGCATAGAAGCAAGAAGTCAGCAAGTGACAATACCGATAGAGAGTGTAAAAACTGGGCAAGCCGTCTTAGCTCAGGAGGCAGCAAGAAATCAATAGCTTGAAGATTTATTGGACCAAGAAATGGAATTAATCAGAAGAATCATGTTGAAAATGTCTCAGAGGAAGATATTAGCAAGGAAGAGAAGTAGCAGAAGCAGCAGCAAAATAAAGACAGAGACATATTGTGAAAGTGTAGCTAGTGGAGCAAAACAACATAAGATATGGAGACCTAGAGGAGAACAACAGACAAAAGCAGCGACAAATGGAAAGTTGTAGCACAAGATATGGGATCCAGGCATACACAGATCCGAACACATGATCAGGCGATCATGTTTAATTTCAACGATGGGAGTCTAATGCAGGAGTGTCAAGACCATTTTTTCATTTGTAAATATGTGATAAAGGGGGTGTGATAATTTTAATATTTTATTAATTAATTTGTTATTAAAATAGGAGAAGGTGAGGATTTTGTAAATATCCTTTTATTAATAAAAGGATATAAGAGAGTTTTGTTAGTTAAGGATATGAAGGGATAAGATTCTAGATAAGAGGATTTGTTGAGATATTTTAGTGATATGGAGATATTAGGGGGATTAAGCATTTAATTAGATCATTTTTGAAAATTGTATAAATAGGAGGGGGTTTTGAGAGAAAAACAGATTGAGTTAGTGAGAGTAGAGAGTGAGGGGTTTTTCTGATTGGATGCCTTCCAGAAGTTTGTAAAGGGCCATCAGTGTCAAATATCAGTTCAAAGATAAGTTTGTAAGTAGTCTCCTTTTGTTTGTGTGAAAACAATGTTTCAGATTTATATATGTATCATTGATTGAATAAGTCGTAGAATTGGAATTCCTTGAGTTCACTGGTTTTTATTGTTATGTCGATTTGAGATTCACTTGAATCTTGAGTGAATGGTTTATTCCAGAAGCAACGAATAATTACATTACATGTTTGATTCCGGTGTTTCTTTATTAATCTATATCAAATAGATTGAAGTGGCAGATGAAAAATCTCTGTGGATCGATTTCAAGGGGAAAAGAACTTCTGTATAAGTAAATGGTCGATTACAGGAGGGCGCTATTGTATATATTTGCGAGAATTCTATTTTGAATGTTTACTATCTCTACAAATGCAGTACATTGTCATTGAAATGGATGATCTTCACAATTTTGAATGAATGCATGGAGCGTTAATGAAATGCTGGTTATTTTAAATTGAAATAAAACGTAACTAATGGCAAACTAGAGTGGCTTGTACATAGTAGAGCGTGTTAACCCCATACAGATTGCGTATTGGTAAATCGATGGAGTTTTGAAATAGGTGCAGGTTTAATTTACATCATGTTTTGTAACGAAAATTCCAATTACTAGTTGCCAAGAACCGAATTGGCAAGTCGAAGATCAAAATCGGGAGCCCTTTTGAAATTGTGTGTCGTTATTGACTTTTATATAAGATCTGAATTTATGAAATGGGCATAGCAGAAGAATTGAACAGGAATTAGAGGACAACATTTTAAAAATCTGCTATAATTATCAAATACTGTGCAGCTACAGGAGAATAGCAAGTTCTGGAATTTAGATCACGTCCATAAGTTGTTAAAGAATGTGGATCAAGGAGGAATTAGCGGTCCAATTAAATGGAGGTAATGAACAGGGTTTGGGTTAAAACTTTATCTATTTTGACAACAGTGAAATGATGTGCCATAAGCGCAGTCTAGCAAATGAAAGTTAAAGGCGAAATGATGGTTACAAACCAGAAGCATGGCATTGAAACAAACCAATTGGCAACCATTGCAGATGTTGAAGCGCCAGACGTGGACAAATTAATGCAGGTAGGCAAGAGTTTTGTATTAGACTATGAATTAGAATGCTGGAATTGTGTGTGATGAAATGGGGTTTACTTTGTAATGGGTATGTTGAAAAGGCGTATATATAGTTGTGTTGAATGGGCAAACGAATTAATGATAATGCTATGTCATATTTCTATTTGTGTTCACCAAATTGAGAACGTTGACAATCCCGTAATCAACCAGTGATGTGTGTTGCGCAAAGGATGAATGGCATTATAGTTTTGATTGATTAAATAACGTCCATCTTGTTTAAAAAGACAAAGGTGCACAGAAACAATGAATTCAAAGATGATTTGTTAAATCCTTGTTATTTGGGCTATTGATGAAGTTGAATTTATTAGTTGGATCAGAGGAAATGAATTCTGGTTGAATATAGAATGGAACACTGGTATTCTCACATTAAATCAAACAAATCTCATTGATGTGTGGTGTATAAGATTGATATCTGTGACTCATTGAGTAAGAGCGCATTCTTTTAAATTGAGTCCAGTCATATATAAGAATGAGAGTCACAGGTTTTATTGTGGGAGCATTCAAAAGTTATGAATTTGCCATGATAGAGTAAACTCTCATAATCAGAGATTGTGAAATGGTTTTATAATGAATAATAGAAAGATAACTTCCAGAATTGGGTAATGTATAAAATTGCCTAGATTGGAGACTTAGTATGGCAGTGATTGCAATGTATGCACAACAATGTTTAAATACATAAACAGAAGAGTTCCTGGGTTGGCAGGCTAGCCCTGCATCATATTTAAATAATTTACAAGAAATCTTTTCCAAAGCCTCCTCTTACCTTAGAACCCCAGTATATCAAATTATGTATTCTCACGGCCGTCTGGTCAATTCATTCATTACTTGATAGTCCGACCTATCGTTATGTTCACATGGAATTCTCTTTGATTATCTTGGTATATTTACATCGACACCCATGTTATCATGATGTTTGAGAGCTTTGATGCATTTTTTATTATAAGTTCGATAAAATCACAGGCATTTATTCCTCGAGATGACTAAGTGACTTTTTGGATATCCATCCTACATGGTCTGTTCACATGGATCTTAACATTATGCCTTCATTGGACATACATCCTCACATGTTGAGTTGGACCTCTTTTTAATCTTCTCAACGCTCTTCCTGGCTAATGAAAAATTTCATCACTTGTGGCTCGTTTATGTTTTTGTCCTCGTATCACTAATTGGATGACCATTTCATCATCGAATTCATATTTTAGTGTGTATTATTTTATCTTTTCAAGGCACTCTGAAGAAACCACTATGGTAATACAACCAATTTGTCAAGAAAATTGGAAAACGCAAAGGTGATAGATCATGGTGAATACATGTTTGAATTCAATTTATGTTTGAATTTTTGATATATTGTTGCATATTTAGCATACAAAATTGATTTCCTCAGCATATACAAGTAAGCGTTACATTATTTTGGACTTGGTCTAGAATTTATGAAATCGTTGGAGTTCATACCAAATCTTAGAGAAAGAAGAGAACAATTTTCGCTGCAATTAATAAAAAATTGCATCCTCATTTTCATTTTGTGAACACGAGACATCATTTTTATAGCTTTATTGATTTCTTTAATTTTGTTGGACACCCAATCCAATAAGGGTTATGGTGAGGAAGTTGAACAGTCCAAAGGAACCCAAGCGTCATTGGAAGATGAATCCAAGAGTCACTTGAGTGTATTATAAATGTATATCATGTGAATCATATATGCATCTAAGGATTATCTTTCATATTTTTTTCTTTTCCATGGTTGTGTTTAACATGGTATCAGAGCCGATGTGCCCCTACTCTCCTCAACTTAGTGACAACTAATTTTTTGGTTTTTCGCTACTCTCATTCCTACCTCCACGAGCTCTTCACCTCAGTGCTTTGCCAACAGTACATGTCTAGTCGCACCAAGCACTGTCGGTTCTCTCTCTACCTAAAATTGCTTATGACACTCTTTCTAATAACTCTATGTCACCTACCTACCCTAGCAATAACACTTCTGCATCTTTTTTTGTGTCTTCAGGCCTGTAGAGCCTGTACCTTCTCTATTACAATTATTACCAATCGCTAAGCTCAATCAAATTTGAATACTACAACCTCAAATATGATGTCCATTTGATATTATCTTGTACTGAGACATTGTTCCCTTCTCTGCTATGTTTGGCTTTGCGTGATGGAGCCACTACATCTTATGCCTCTTGTTACTGTCCCGAGTATATGTAATGTATGGTGAGCTCAAGGCTGTTGAATATGGTATGACAACATATGTCTGTGCATTGGCACCTTTCGATGTTGCATTAATTATTCTTGACCATGAGTTTGCATCTTTTGTGTTCTCTTGACTCTTGCGTTGAGGTTTGAAGCAATGTGAATTTCTTATTAACGACACTGGTGACCTATGAAGGTCGTATGATATGTGTTGAGATGGTCTCCATGAAAATATCCATGCAATTGAGCATTGAAGGCTGTGCGTTGAACTCATGTCGAATATCCCACTTGCTTAGATGAACCTATCATGACCAAAATGCAAGCTTCAAAACTAATAGTCTATAGTCCTACTCCGAATGTGGCTATTTGAGGACATAAAATGCCCGTGAACAAGAGAACCTATTGTAGTGGCTACAACCACCCTCCAAAATTTTTCCTTAGCTTCATTTTGGAGACTCCCTACTAACCTTTCACAGCAGTATGTCTTGCTTCATCAAGTACACAACCTGTCTGTCAAATCTTGATGGATTCCCTGCACCGAATGTTTCTCCAGACTTGGTCCAACTGCAGGCTAAGCATCACCCTCAAGAAATTGCACAATTATGGAGGGAAACTAGCCTTCCCTCTAAAAATTATGTAATTCAGTGTGGCAGCCTGCTCGGCTCCAGAATTGCACAATTCTGCCAGTGAGGCTTCACCCAGAAAATTACACAATTCCTCCCAGCAGGGCTGCTTAGCCCACGATTTGCATAGTCCTGGGTAGTAGTTAGCTGCTTTGCTGAGAAATTGTCCAAATCTCCTAGGTAGTCAGCCCAGCTCCCTTCCAGAAATATGTATTTTCTCCCAGTAGTTGAGCAGCCTCTTGCATGTGCAGTTGAGTTGACTGATTCCCCCTAGGATCAAGCAAAACCAATTTGCATGCATGGGCTACTTCTCCCAAGGTAGCATGCAAAGGAATCCCTCGATTCAGTGATCTACTTTTAGCAACTAGAGGTTGCATGCAAGGATAATTTCAGAAACCTCCCACCAAGTGTCGCTCTTCCTAGATTTGTGGCATGCACATCATATCATTGGTTTTATGAAAATTCGTGAACCGAACTCTATAGATCTCATTCCTCACTTCGACCTTTGTAGATCTGACATCCCACTTCACATCTAGGAGTCATCAACACATTCAAATCAATTGTTTTCAGGTAAGCCTGCCTTCCATGTCTTATGTTGCATTTCTGGCACTTTCTGTGTTTTGCTTCGTATGAATGTTTTCTGCTTGATTTCAGTGAACAGTTGTTTTTGTTTCGATACATACTATCCTGTACTATCACCATTTCAGTTTTTGTTCACATCTCACACCTCTCACATGCATGAAACTGTTTTTCACAAACAGTCGTTGATTCGACGACTTGCCTAACCCAGATGAATGTTGTTCCATTTTCTAAATTTGTCATTCACCGGTTTCATGCACGATCATTTACTTATGCTTACGCTCAATATCGACATGTATTCACATTCACATCCACTTTCAATCACCCATTCGTGGGTCTAAGCAGCCTTGGCCTGGAATCTACCTCACCAAGACAGCATTACACAATCCTGAAAGTGAAGGCTCTGTTTTCCTCTCAGAAATGTTGATTTCTATCGAGTGACTGTCCTCCAATTTTGCATCATGCAATTCTGAGGGCCAGTGACTGCTAGCCTAGAAAATTATGCAATGCAGTCACTAGGCTTGTAACCATTTCTAGCTGAGATTACGCATTGAACAATTCCAACAGTCAATGGCCAGGTTGGACTATGCATTGCATAGTACAGTAGTCAGTCAGCCTCTTGATAGCCTAAAATATGCCTTGTGTAGGATTGGTATTCAGTCTCCTGACCTCCTAACGGAAATTGCACAACCTTCATGATCAATCACGCAGGTATGCTGCAAGTCAGTTCTCAAGTTCATTTTGGTTTTTGACTAAAAAATTTCTTGCCATGAGTGCTTCCATGTCTTTAGGTATTGCAAGTGTTCATCTCCCTCTCAACAATGCAAGTACAACGGTTTCTAGGAAAGCAGAATCAAAGACACCATTTAAAGCACACTTGGGGACACAGTCGATCAAGTGTCTATGAACTTACCTACTCCTGAAGACATCAAGTTGTTCATAGACAAGGAAATCAAGATATGATGATAGCAACATTGCCTCAAGCAACACCATGAACAATAGTTGAAGGAAGTATACCAGATGCAACGAATGCAAGTGGAAGGTTTTTGAAAACACAGAGGCGAAACAAAATTGCAAGCTCAAGAAGATCCACATGTGATGAAAGCAACTTTGGAGACTCAGGCTATGAGGTGACGATGCGACATGAAGATCATGCGAAGGTAGAGAATGGAACAGAGAAGGAGTTGCAAGTGCTCAAGCAGCAACTCAAGGAATAACATGAGCTACATAGACAAGAGAATGAGTTGCAGTAGGAATAGGTACAATAGGAGGCGCAACATGTAGATATGGATGAAACTATGCCCGTACAAGTTCTAGATTTGTCCTAGTAGCTGGCATAGAGTAGACATGGTCAGTGGTGTTGTTGATCACATGCAAGGGAATTCAACAACATGCATATCATTATGCACATGCATGCGATCTAACTCATTTGGCACACTCACTGAGGCAGAGACAAGAACCAAGTCCAATTGGAGCTGAAAATGTAGGTGACAGTTGATGTGCATGACCACCAACACACACTAGAAGATCGGCATGGACACTATGCATCAATGTGTTGTTGGTTTGGCCACATGAAGAAGACCATGCGCATGCTAGCAGATGAGTTGGATGGAGGAGCCATACCAATGCACCCGGATGCAATGGAGGCAAGAGCTCACTTAAGAAATATGTCACCATGGAGTGCATGCACACCATCACCGATGACCAAGCTTGGCGTCAGTTCACCACCTTCACCATCACAAGCATGTAAAAAAGTTGGTATTACCACAATGGACCAAGTGTCAGTGATGTCTTGCATGGCTTTCTCAAGCCATTTTGTCTCACATGGGCACATGTGCATTGTAATGTAATTAGCTGTCAAGTGGAAGTTCAAGTGTCGATTGTTGGATGTAACAGTCATAAAGTAGATGAAGAGTCATGAGGGTAGATGAACTATCACAAAGGGGAATTTGAAGGGTCACCCGAACCTTTGGTATAAATAGAACCTCATAACTCATTGTAAAGGATTTTGGTCAGCCAAGCTTCCAATAAGACTATCTTGGATAGAGCTTGGACAGTATTGAAACGAGCCTTGGCTTCTCCACTGCGCAGAGCTAGTACATATCTTTGGAGGAGCAAGCGGTTGTGGCTGTAACGTTCTGCTATCGGAACTAGTGGTTGGACATGGATGTATTGTATGACTAGAACTTACACTTCTTAATATAATAAGATCCAACACATTTCATGCATATGTTGTATTGTATTCTATGCTACTCGATTTACTCTAAATAATATATGTATATTTTTACTTACTCATGCATGTATAATTATCTGTGTATGTATGTATGAATCTTTCTGAAATGTGTTGTTGGTTTAACCCTCACTTCGGATTGCTGTCTAACTTTCCTTCCATGTTGTGATGCATCTTTGCTCGTTTGTTCCCTTCTTAACTACGTGCTATCAGAAGTTTCCAAGGGATGCACTCATGCCAACCCCCAATTGTGAGAACCTCTCATGCACCTTCCTTAACTCATTGTAGTTTTCACACCCTTGCTACAAATAGAGTTATCTTACTTGCCTCTATGTGAAATCGTGGTCAAGGCGTTACCATACGACCCACTGTTGGGACTCCTACACCAAATGTCTGAGGTCTAATTGGAACTTCTTATAGGGAGATCGCCTAACATGTTGGTGAGTCCAGCACCGTCAGCATTTTTGCACTAGAAGGAGGGAGAGATGATAAGTTGAGCCCTCATCGTCTGTTTTGAATATTTGCACATATATCATGGAGTTTTTTATAGTTCACCCTCTGAAATGTCTATCCAACAGACATATATTTCATGTCAAGAGGGAGTTCTGGAATCACTTGTCACAACTCATGTATGATGGTGAAGGCGAAGTGGCCTAGCCTAAGCACTTAGATGACTTCCATGTGCTCATGAAGGGCATGGAAGACTTTAATGAAATAGAGATCTGTTTGTTGCTCACGCACACACTTCGCGACAACCCATCACAATGGTGTGGCACACTACCTCATAACTTCGTGCACTCATTCAAGAAGTTCAGCGATCTAATTAGATCTCTTTTCCACCATTTTGATCCTGAAGTGTTTGATAAAAAAAATTGTTAAAACAATGGAAGGTCCCTCAGAAGCAACCTACGGAGTTTTCAGAGCGCTTATATCTATTCATGTTTGAAGCCATGAAAAGTTAGATGAAATTTTAGTATCTAATGGACAGATTCAAATACTGTCTTGCCCAATCTTTCAATCCAAAGAAAAAGTTCAAGCCTAAACCCCACTCAGCATACCTGAGTGATGGAGCTGCATAATCACAAATGGACACGGTCACTATCACAAGTGAATTTCCATTATCCCCTTATCAAACACCTCCACCATCACAGAGTGATGTGGGAGAGAATGCACACATCTGTTCAACCATCACAGTCTCCCGACATCCCTCCTTCCAATTTTTACGTAGACTTGGTTCTGAGTCGCATACCTTGTCACCTATATTTTGTACCTCAACCTCCGTCTTCGAACTAGGATAATCCTCCAGATGACATTGTCTTGTGTTATTCCATTTCGGAATCTACACCTATTTTGAATGAGGATCGATCTATCGAAGGAGTTGGTTTTGTACAACCAACATGCACTAATAGTTATGAAGACCATGACTGGGAGCTTGAACATCCACCAGTAGCAGACGACCATTCCTCTATATCCGTACCTCCTCTGTTTTTCCCTGAACTCCTTGGTGATCCTGTCATCCCTGATTTTTCATGTGTATCTACATCCATGGAAGCACCCATTGTCGATCATTCACATGACACACCGGATGTCAGTCCATCATCTAATAAGGGAGAGAAGTGATCATTCTTTGAACATCCACTTGATTTTTCATCTATCTTTTCTGAAAATGCAAAGGATGAACATTCTTCCTTCTCATCTACCCCTTTATGCGATTCATCGAATCATGAGGATGCTAACCAATATCCTGAACTTTATGATCTTGGTTGTCGTGATTACGAGGTTGATTCACTCATTGTTAATCCATCTAATCCACTAGTCTACGATGATCCATCGATCGATGAAGTCGAAACCCCTTAGACTATCAAGGCAGTTCATCCCAAGCTACCGGCTATGTCAGGCCCTCACGGTCCTAAGGTTGGTTTCACTTCTAATCAACAAATTGTTCAAACATACAGAGCTCCTCATCAATCATCTGTATGAATTAAACATCAATACAACACTCAGATTTCATCTCCTCCATTCGAACTACATGGTCCCATTACTCATGCACTGGAGGAATCTTACTAAGCAAGCACGCTTATGCAACATAAGTGGTTTAACTTCCTCACATGTGTTAGCATGTCACAGTGAAGAGTGTGTGTATGCTTAACATCTGCATGTAGTGTCACACATCATCATGGTAAGTCGATAGATTGCATGTCATGTGCTTTCACTCATTTTTGTTCTGTGGACGGTTGTAAGCTCAGAGTGTGTCTGTCTTCATTGTTGTATCTTTCACAGATGTTGGTCCACACGATCGTGTTTCTCACAGACCATGCATTCACCAACATGGGTCAACAAATGCGTTAGTGACTACATTGGAAATATCACTTCACGTGATCAAGCCCATGCACCGTTAGCTTAGGAGTAGGAATAATGTTTGCTTTCAATTTGATTCCTTTCATGCTTGTTTGCTTTCTTGCTTTGCATGTTTGTTTCTCTACCTTCTTGTTTGATTACTCATGTTTATTTTTCATTTACTTCTACTTCTACTTCTCTCTGTTGTTTGTTTTCTTGTTTTCGTTCATAGGTTAGTTTTGCATGAAACCATGCATGACACTTGAAACAAGTTGGGTAAAGTACAAGAGGCCTTGTGCATGTATCACTACTTGGTTATGTGCCATGCTACCTCGTTATGAAGAACTTTTTACTTTTAGTCCATGATATGTTGATGGAAAATACGTACTTTTTGAAGTGAACCTTGGTGAATGCTCGCACACTAACTAGTGTCACGTACTCTAGTTAGTTGTTTTTGGGTTAACCCTTGTCAGCTCAATCAAGTAGAGTAAGGTTAGGGGGAAAACCTTAACAGGAACATCAAAGGTATAATAAACTACTTCTCTATAGGAACAACCTCTTCTTCTCTCAATAAGTCAGGATCCCTCTTCCACCTCTGAAATGAATAAGTACTATGCATAGTTATGAAAAAATGAAAAATGAAAAATTTCATAAAATGAAAAATGAATCAGGTTAAAGAAGAGAAAGGCTTACTATGCAGAGAGGTGATGCAAGTAACTCCACCAGGGTACTGACCAGGCTCACTGGCGGGGGAGCCATGCTTGTGCTCTTATGCGACTCCATCGGGGTATTGTCCAAGCCTACTCGCAGTGAATCAACACCAAAGATGAAACTAAGACTCTGACGACTATACAAATTGTGCATCAATATACCCCTTAACCCCAATTGAAACAATCGAAATACTCTATCCATCAAAGCTTGTTGCATCCCCCTCACAAGTTGTTTCTCTGGACTTGGTCCAGCTGCAGGCTAAGCAACTCCCTCAATAAATTGCACAATTCTGGAGGGGAACAAACCTTCCCTCTAGAAACTTTGTAGTTCTCTTTGGCAGCCTATTGGGCTCTAGAATTTCGCAAATATTCCTATCACTATTCACTGGAAAAATTGCACGATTTCTCCCAGCAGGACTGCTAAGCCCAGAAATTGTGCAATCCATCTAGGATGCTAGCCCAACTCCATACCAGAAATGCACATTTTTTCCTCCGAGTTCAGCAGACTGCTACATGTGTAGTTGAGTTGACCAGTTCCCTCTGGGACCAAGCAAAAATGATTTGCACGCATGGGATGCTTCTCCCAAGGTCACATCCAAAGGAATCCCTTGATTCAGGGATCTACTTTTAGCAACTAGAGGTGATGCAGGAGCATCCGAACACCTTAGTGGAGACAAATTAGAGAAAGAAGACAGGTGGACAACCACATGGATAACCAGGCCAACCATGAACCGAATTCAGTTAGTAAACTAATTTCAGTTAAAAATTTAGTTAAAATGAGTGCATGTGTAACAAGACATTAAGAATTCATTAGTGAATCAAGAAACAAAAGAAGAAAAAAAATACCCTGTGCGTGTGAGAGAGGGAAAAATGTAGTTTCCGGAGAATTCTTGATTAAGGCTAAGATGCCTTAAATTGTAATATGAGTTTGTAAATAATGAAAACACCTCTTTCTAAATTTTTGGCTTTGTATGTTTTTGTTTGAATTGTTTTTCAACTTTTCTGTTCAGCTGGAAATGAAAGTATGAATTCCAAAAAATAAGCATGTCAGTGTTCATGGTTTTCGGTAGAGTTTTGTGAAGAACCAACAAAGGAAGAAGCAGCAAAAATGGACTCAGAAGAAAGTGACAACAGTCTAGTTGAGCCCAAGCAGAAAAAGAAGGCAAAGTCTAAAACTCCTGCTAAAGGCAAAGAAAGAGTTCTTACGCAAAAGTCCCCTACAGAATTCTTCGTAGAAAACAAAAACATTGCTAGTTTTGATAACTCAGGCAAGAGTCTTTATACAACGGTGCTCGAGCTTGTGGAGAATACACTTGATTCTGCGGAGTTTGTTGGTGAACTTCTGGCAATCGAAGTTACTATAGAGAAGATTAGTAAGTCCACTTTTAATACCATGATTGGGCTAATAGATCGGGAGCAGGCAGATCCAACATTGTATGGTCATTTTGAATCTGAGAAGGCTCATGAGAAACGTCTAGTTAAAGAAAGGTTGTGTGCAGGTGAAGAACGATGAGAACGTCATCAAGCATTGTCACCTTGTTTGTTCTGGAGAGGGCCTTCAGTGTTCCAAATAAGGCTTTGTGGACCAATAACCCACAGGCCTCAAGGATGCTTTATTGGGAAAATGAGACTTTGGTTCACCCCAAAATCTTGTCCCCATCAAGTGTTATCGGAGTGGGAAAATATTTCTTACAAAAGGGAGCTTTTGCATGCAAAGAAATAAGAGGTACAGTTTTGCTAAAGATTTGTAAGCTTGTATTTATTTTTTAAATTTTTTTGGAAAAAACCTGTGAACAGTTTTGAAACCAACATTTCGGGCTGGCTTAGTGAGTCCATCATCAAGGCAATGAGATTTGTACTTTGAGATTTGTAATTTTTATTTTATTTTGTGAAGCTGAGAAGATTGCAGCAAACCTGGAGCAAGAGTGCTCAATGGGTTCAAGAGGAGAGAACCAAAGAGATGTTGAAAGACTAAGCTCAGGAGAGAAGCTTGGCAAGGTATTTGGTAGTAATGAGAACTTGTTATCGTAGAGGTTTGGTTGCAGCTCACATGAAGGTAGTTCCACTGAAGAAGTGAAACAGTGGGTAGAATTGCTAAGGAAACGCATATGACCAGGACGTCATAAATTTTGTACCTCAAGAGTCTGATGTAGGAGCATCCAAAAACCTTAGTGGAAAAAAAATTAGAGAAAGAAGACAGATGGACAACCACATGGACAACTAGGCCAACCATGAACCAAATTCAGTTAGTAAACCAATTTCAGTTAAAGATTCAGTTAAAACTAAATGCATGTGTAACAAGATATTAAGAATTCATTAGTGAATCAAGAAACATAAGAAGAAAAAAAAAACCCTGTGGGTGTGAGAGAGGGAAAAATGTAGTAGTTGGTCTTGATTAAGGCTGAGATGCCTTAAATTGTAATCTGAGTTTGTAAATAATGAAAACACCTCTTTGTGAATTTGTATCTTTGTATGGTTTTGTTTGAATTGTTTTTCAGCTTTTCCTTTCAGCTGGAAATGAAAGTATGAATGCCACAGAATAAGCATGTCAGTGTGAATGGTTTTTGGTAGAGTTTTGTGAAGAACCAGCAAAGGAAGAAGTAGTAAAAATGGACTTAGAAGAAAGCGACAGTAGTCCAGTTGAGCCCAAGCAGAAAAAGAAGGCAAAGTCTAAAACTCTTGCTAAAGGCAAAGAAAGCATTCTTACACAAGAGTCCCCTACAGAATTCTTCACAGAAAATAAAAACATTGCTGGTTTTGATAACCCAGGAAAGAGTCTTTATACGATAGTACGCGAGCTTATGGAGAATACACTTGATTCTACAGAGTCTGTTGGTGAACTTCCAGCCATTGAAGTTACTATAGAGGAGATTACTAAGTCCACTTTTAATACCATGATTGGGCTAATAGATTGGGAGCGGGCAAATGCAACATTGTATGGTCATTTTGAATTTGAGAAGGCTCATGAGAAACGTCTAGTTAAAGAAAGCTCATGTGTGGATGAAGAACGATGAGAATGTCATCAAGCATTGTCACTTGGTTTGTTCTGGCGAGGGCCTTCATTGTTCCAATTAAGGCTTTGTGGACCCATAACCCACAAGCCTGAAGGAAAATTTATTGGGGAAATGGGATTCTGGTTGACCCCAAAATCTTGTCCCCATCAGGAGATTTTATGCAAGGATCATTTTGGAAACCTCCCACTAAGTATCGCTCTTCCTAGATTTGTGGCATGCGCGTCACATCTTTGATTTTATCAAAACTCATGAACCAAACATTGCAAAGCTCATTCCTCACATCAACATTGCAGCTTTGAAATCCCATGTCATGTCTAGGAGTCATCAGCACATTCAACTCAGTTGTTTTGTGGTAAGCCTACCTTCCATGTATTATGTTGCATTTCTGGTGCTTTTTCTATTTCGATTCCTATGAATGTTTTTTGCTTGATTTCAATGAGTGCTTGTTATCATTTTGATACAAACTAGCTTGTACTAGCACCGTTTCAATTTTCGTTCACATCTCACTGTTGTCTCATGCATGAAACTAATTTTCACGAATAGTCGTCGATTCAGTGACTCACCTCACCCACATCCATGTTGTTCCATTTTCTGAACCTTCCATTCACCATTTGCATGCATAATCATTCACTTATGCTTACACTCAATATCGTCGAACATTCACATTCACATTCGGTTTCTGTCGCCCGTCGGCGGGTCTGGATAGTCTTGGCCTGAACCCTCCCTCACCAAGACAGAATTGCGCAACCCTCAAAGGGAAGGCTCTATCTTCCTCTCAAGGAATGTGCATTTCTACCCAGTCTCTAGTCTTGCATTACGCAATTCTGAGGGACAGTGACTACTGGCCCAGAAAATTGCGTAATGCAATCAGTGGGTCTACAAACATTGCTAGCTGAGATTGTGCATTGCACAATTTTAACAGTGAACAGCTAGGATGGACTATGCATTGTCTAGTTCCAGCAGTGAGTTAGCCTCCTGACAGCCCAGACTATAATTTGTGTAGTCTTGGTAGTCAATCTCCCGACCTCCCAACGAAAATTGCGGAACCTTCATGATCAGTCACACAGGTATGATGCAAGTCAGGTCTCAAGTTCATTTTAGTTGTCGACTGATAGATTGCTTGCCATGAGTGTTTCCATGTCTCCAGGTATCACAAGCGTTCATCTTCCTCTCAGGAGAGAAGAGTCGAAGACACCATTCAGAGAATGCTAGGGGACATAGTTGCTCAAGTGTCTATGAACTTGCCTACTCATGAAGGCATCATGTTGTTTGTAGACAAGGACATTAAGATAAGACGGCAACAACATCACAACAAGTAGCACCATGAACAATAATTGAAGGCAGCATACCGGATGCAATGAACGCAAGAGGAAGGTTGTTGACAACATAGAGGCGAAACAATCTTGCAAGCTCAAGCAAATCCACTTGTAACATAGTTACTGATCAAATGGGAACTATTACCTCAAAAACACGTACTCGAGCCCAAAAATCCCAAAAAAACATGAAAAAAGAACCCAAAAATAAAAAGTTTTGATTCTACATTACCATTTTTTCAGATTAAATTTTCAATATTTTTAAAAATAATAGTAAAAAACAATAAAAGCCATTTCATTTGGTGCAAAAAATACCTTGAAATAAAAAAGTCTCGATGCTATAATAATGTCTTTTTTTTAGGGTACATTTTGAACATTTTTTAATAATGACGTTAAAAATAAAATATCGTCACTCTGAAAAACTTTAAATTTCCAATGATTTTGAAGCATGAGATTAATGATAAAATATCCCTTCTTTGAAAATCCTTAAAATTCCAATGATTCTTAAAGATGACATTAAATTTAAAATATCACTTCTTTGAAAAACCTTAAAATTCCAACAATTCTCAAGCATGGTGCTAAGAAAAAATATTTATAAATTTTTTCAACCATAACATTAAAGATAAAATATCACAACTTATAAGAACATTAAAATCTTAACAATTTTTTAACCATCAAATTAAAACCAAAGATTATGACTACAAGACAATCTTCAAGCTCCAAAGCAAACTAAAATATATCAAAAGAAAAATTAAAGAATGGAATGCAACAGAATTTGGGAACATCTTCCAGGAAAGATCCATCATAGAAAGCAAGTTAGATCATATTCACAAGTTATGGACCTCGAGGAATATTAGTGAAGATTCAAAGGAACAGGAAAAAGCACTGATGGATCAATGGCAACTTCGCTGTCAACAGGAAGAAACACTCTGGAGATAGAAATCTAGAGTCCAATGGCTCAAGGCAGGAGAGCAAAATACAAAGTTTTTCCACAGATCTACTCTAGACTACAGAAGAACAAACAAAATTCTACGACTCAATAATGAAGCAGCAGAAACTCTTCAAAACCACAAGGACATATCATCTCTGCTCACCAAGAATTTCAATCATATAGCTCAGGAAACGCAGGAAGAAAGAACAGAGGCTATATAGGATCTTGCTCAAGCTATACCCCGCATCATAACTACTGAGCAAAACACTGCTCTACTAAGAGCAGCCTCAATGGAGGAAGTGGAGGAAGCCGTCAAGAGTATGCTGAATGACAAAGCTCCTGGACCTGACGGTTTTACTATAAACTTCTATAAAGCTTGCTGGTTCACCATCAAAATAGAGGTATGGGAAGTTGTTGAAGATTCCAGGTGATCCTGTTCCATTCTCAAATCACTAAATTCCACCTTCCTTGCTCTCATTCCTAAGGAAGAAGAAGCCAACTCTCCCGAGAAATTTATACCTATAGCTCTCTGTAATGTGATCTATAAAATCATATCTAAAGTTATAGCCAACAGACTTAAGTCTATTCTTCCTGAATTAATTTCGGAAGAGCAGTCATGATACGTGGAGGGCAGACAAATCTTGGACAATATCCTCTTAGCTCAAGAGATGGTTCACACTCTTCAGACCAGGAAAATGGCAGGTATGTTAATGCAACTGGACCTCTCCAAAGCATTCGACAAAGTCAACTGGAAATATCTGGAAGCCATTCTGAATGCTTTTGGCTTTGACAATCAATGGACCAAATGGATCCATGCTTTGGTATCAGGCAAGGAGACCCTCTCTCCCCATTCCTCTTTGTGATCCTTATGGAAGGGCTTAGTAGACTTATTCACAAAGCTAGAGAAGACGACAAAATTAAAGGGTTACATCCTCTCCACTCTATTCCAACAACAACGCACCAGCAGTTTGTTGATGACACCATGCTGCATGGCACCCCAACTGTGAAAGAAGCTATGGCTTTCAAGAATATTCTAGACCTCTTCAGCAAAGTGTCAGGTATGGAAATTAATTATGCCAAATCTACCATTTTTTTCTTTAATACTCATCTAGCCATTCAGAAGCATCTATCTAATATTCTTGGATTTAGATGGGGCAATTTTCCCTCTAAGTATTTGGGAGCCCCTCTAACGACCAAACCTTGGCAAAAGCATCGTTGGGAGAAAATATTGGCGAAAATGGAGGAAAGATGCAGGCACTAGACTCACAGAGCCCTCAACTTTGGGGGCAGACTGGTCCTCACTAAAGCAATACTGCAAGCCATTCCGTAGTATCTTCTTTCCATCTTACCGGCCCCTAAAGGAATCCTCCAAAAAATCAGAACTATCCAACGATCATTCATATGGAGAGGCAACTCAGAAAAAAACAAATGGGCTCTGGTGGCCTGGAACAAACTTTGCAAATGAAAAGCAGCAAGGGGGTTAAATCTAATAGAACCCCACACCATCAACATGACTAGTGGAGCTAAGCTGTGGTGGCGTTGATTAAAGGAACCCACTCTACCATGGGCTAGACACTGGAAGGAAAAATACACTCCCGATTGCAACGAACAAGACCTAAGAAGGCTACAGGTCGTGCCAGAGGGCTCTCCAATTTGGAATTTAGCTAGACGGAACCGGAACATAGATCAGGACCATAGTTTCTGGGAAATCCGCAACGGGGAAACCACTTTCTTCTTGGAAGATGCTTGGAAGCAACTCTCACGGCTAGGAACTCTAGACCTAGAGGACTTTAAAAGGGAATGTCAGAACAGGGGAAGGTACAAGGTCCACCAGTACTGGAGCCACAGCAGCAGCGACCAGGAATGGAGAGAATGGTCATTCCATAACACTGGCACTTCAATTGCAGCAAACGATAACATAAGGGACTTGCTAAGCCATCTAAACAAAAGAAAAATTAGAACATCTACAGAAAGGGACAGGCTAAGATGGGGCATGAAAGGAAGTGGCAATTTCACACTCAAAGAAGCCAGGGAGCAGCTGGAGCATTCTGAGCAGGGGGAGGTTATGCCCTAGAGCAACAAAGTCTGGGACTCCTTGTTCTGGCCGAAAATAAAAACCTTTCTTTGGCTCCTAATGCGGGAAAAAACCCTTACCTGGGAAAATCTGCGCAAAAAGGGATTCTTTGGTCCCTCCATTTGCCCCCTATGCAAAACAGCTGAAGAAAATATGAATCATCTTTTCAATACTTGCGAGTGGGCGGAGCACCTCTCGAATTGGATGGAAACTACAATGCAGCAAATCAATAGGGACATAGACTCCATTCAAAACACCATAATGAATTGGCCAAGCGATTACTCAAACAACTCAAGAATCAACAGCATCTGGAAGGTCCTGCTAGGGTTCATAACTTGGACCATTTGGAAAGAAAGAAACAGGCGAATATTTCAGAATGAACATAGGAACTTAGAGCATTCGCAACTTACCTTAACTGAAAATGTCTGACAACTAATCCTGGAAAAATGCAGAACAAATCCCGACAACCAACCCTCAGCCAGGGACCAGCAAATTCTGAAAGTCTTCAAGATGGACAATGGACAAAACATGGTAACCACAGATAGCCAGTAAAAACCTCGAATGGAGCTAATTGGATGGAGTCGCCCCCCTGTTGGTTTCCTGAAGTTGAATTTTGATGGCGCCTCAAGAGGCAATCCTGGATTAGCAGGTATCGGAGGAGTCATCAGAAATCATGAAGGGGAAATTCTCCACATTTACAGCAAAGCCCTTGGGGAAGGAACCAACAACGAAATGGAATTTGCAACTATGGAAAAAGGGTTACAGATTCTAAGACTGAACCAAATAGGTAACGCGGTGATTGAAGGCCATTCAGAGGTAGCCATAACAGCGGCCAGAAAAATTTACAGGGGAATGCCAGCAAGCAAGGTCACCAAACATTGGCGACTGGCCAAGGTAACAGAAACATAGCCAAACTATTAGGAGAAATGAAAGGTTTCACCTTTCAGGCGATTCGTCGAAGGGCTAATACGGTTGCTGACCACCTGGCGAATTATGGGATTGAACACCCCAACGCACTGTGGGACAGTTGTTGGCAAGACATCGATAGCCGAGAGCTAAAAGAAAAATGCATGCAGCTGTCCAGGTTGGATATGAGGCCGGCATAGGAACTTGATCGGAGGGTCGAATAACTTGTTGACTCAGTTGATTAGACATGCTGATTCAGCAAGCACCATTAAATTTTGGCATGGGCCGCAAGACAAATGACATAAGGGATTTATGTCAGAAGCAGGCGATCAAGATTTACGTAGCTCTCATGACCTGTTTTGAAATCGTCCACTGCAAGACATGCAGGACAAGGAACACTTGGCACGCTAAAGAGAGGGAAGATGACGGTGATCGTAAGGGAAGGCAATCATTCCAATACCTTACCAATATCCCATATCATAGCAATTATGCCGATCGGACATGCAAGTGGCACAGAGAAGGGCAGCCACTCACTGATCACCTCTCAGACATTCGCTATTTAACTATCACCGAGCCAACAGGAAAAGCAATGTTTTATCGCGTACCAAGTCAGAGCCCTTTCCCTCTGCAGACAAAGCGCAGGAATACTCCACAGAAGTAGGCATCACAATGGTAGGGGAAGGCTGTCGAAATTAGTCTGCAAACAAAGACCTCCAGCACGCAAGAGACATGTACGAAACAAGGACCTCCCAACGCAACAAGCGCAAAATCAGTGACCTAGAAGCCAGTGTCAAGGAGGAGGAAAAACAGGTTTCGGATCAGCAAATTGGGAAAGAGGTTGACTGGCTCCTGGACCCAGGCACAGCCAATACTCGTGCCACCCAGTTCATCCGAACTCAAGCAGAAGGTTGGCGCATGAAAGCCCTCCTCGCAATGGTGCTGGGCACTCAGGATGAGCAGCCAGAGCAGCGCGCAAGCTCAAGAATCTCACAGAGGCCATGGAGCATGACCACATGGCGGTCGTGGAAAGTATCGAATTCAAGCTCACCTCGCTGAACCAACAGGCCAACTATATCAATAAAAAGCTCACTGTGTTGATTAAACTCTTAATAAATGTCATTGGCAACGACGGCAAACTCTTTGAGATGCAGCGTGGAGACTCTTCAGGAACTCAGCCGGGCAACTCTCCCAAGCCAAGACAAGCCAATATGTAACAGCCTACTCTGGAGCGTGGCGGTCTGGCTCTCTGCCTTTTGTGGCCCGCTTTCTGCGCCCACCTCTTCTTTCGAATTGCTATGTCTTCTGTCTAAGGAACCTGTCGAAAGTCTTCTCAGACAGGTCCTCCATGTTTTTGTTTTATGCTTGTAATGGTTCTCTGCCACCCTGCGTGGTGTGCTATTTTGATTTTCAGTTAATTTATAGCCAGGCCTGCTGTCAAGCGGCCATTAATCTGCTAAGGCAGAAGTTTTGTACTATATTCTCCCTCTGTTAATATAAAAAGCTGATTTACAAAAAAAAAAAAAAAAAAAAAAAAATCTTAAATTTTCAAAATATTTCAAGCATGACATTGTGGAAAAAGTTTATGACTAAAAAAACTTAAAAATGAACACCTGAATGAAATATTTATTATACCAAGAGTAATTTTCTTTAAATGCTAAAGGTATAACAATTTTGAAATGTTAGCCTAAGATAACTTGATACATTGCAAGAAAGATTAAAAATCAACTATCAAATTGACACGCAGTGGAGATGAGCTCAACCCATTGTAAAGAAAGGTTAGAAACCAAACTTGAAATTGACACATTGTGGTGTAGACTCGGTTCATTATAACAAAAAATTTAGAATCAACTATCAAATTGCACATAATGGGATTGGGTTGCTAGACAAGCGTCACCATAGACCCTACGATATATATATAATTCAAAGATTGAAAAAAAAAACAAAAAAAAAACGCAAAAATAAAAAAGAAAACAAAAATCCAAATATTGAAAAAAAATAATAATAACAAGTAATAAAATATAAAAAAA